>JAJEJO010054020.1:52322-83107 GCA_020662805.1 Glaucomys volans
ACCTATTATTATGGGATGAATTGCATCCCCTAACTCACAAATTCATAAGTTGAAATATTAAAGCCTTAGAATGTGACCATACTTGGAGATAGGACTATAGAAGTGATTAAGTTAAAATAAAGTCATTAGGATAAGCCCTAGTGCAATATGACTGGTGATTACAAGAAGATATTAAGACATAGACATGCACAGAAGGGAGATCACGTGAGGAGACACAGAGGAGATGACCATCTGCACGCAACAGAGGCAAGATTGCAGAAGAAACCAACTGTACACCTTGATCTTAGACTTTCAGCCTAAAGACTGTGAGGCTATACTTTCTGTTGTTTAAGTCACTGAGTCTGTGGAATTTTTTTATTGCATCCCTAGAAGACTAGTATGTTCACTGAGACACACCTTGGTTGCTTCCAAGTTTTGAAATTATAAAAGTTCTATAAATATTCATATGCAGGTACTTTTGTGGGTGTAAGTTTCTTAGGAGCACAATTGTTGTATCATATGATAAGAATGTTTGGTTTTTCTAATAAGTTTCCAAATTGTCTTGTAAAATTGCTGTACCATTTTGTATTTGTATCACCAATGAAAGAGAGTCTCATTGTTCCCTTACACCCTCACTGACATTTTGTGTTGTTATAGTTTTATATTCTCACTATTCTAAAAGGTATGTATGGTATCTCACTGTTCTTTCAATTTCCAGTTCCCCAATAATTAATGTTGAACATGCTTTCCTATGTTTATTTGCTATACATACATCTTCTTTGGTGAAGGATCTGTTAATATTTTTTGTCCATTTTTAATGGCTGTGTGTTCTCTAAGTGTTAAGAATTTCTTGTGTATTTTGGATAATAATCTTTTATTAGATAGCTATTGAAAAACTTTTCTCCATCTGTGGCTTATTATGTTCTTCTCTTGACAAAAAAAAATCTTTCACAGAACAGATTTTTAAAAATTTTAATGAAGACCAACAGCAATTATTACTTTCATAAACCATGCCTTTCCAAATCCAAGGTCATCTACATATTCTTATTTTGTGTTATAGAAATGCTATACTTTTGCATTTTAGATATGAGTTTGTGATCCATTTTGAGTTAATTCTCTTGAAGAGCATATAGTCTGCACTAGACTCATTATATGCTATTTTTTAATTTTTTTTTTGGCATGAGGATGTACATTTGTTTCAACACCTTTTGTTGAATAAACTGTCTTTTCTCCAGTGTATTGTTTTTGCTCCTTTATCAAAGATGAGTTGACAATATGGTGTGAATCTATTTCTAAGCTCTTTATTCTGTACCATTGATCCACTTGTCTATTCTTTTGCCAATACCACACTATTTGGATCACTATAGCCTTACAGTAAGTCTTGAAGTCAAGTAATGTCAAAGTCTCTGACTTTGCTTTACTTTCTCAATATTGTGGGGGATGGGGAGGCTTGTGGGTCCTTGGGCCATTTATTAACATCTTTATTGAAGTGGAATTCACATAACATAAAGTGCATCAATTTAAAGCATCATATGACTATTAGTACAATCACAGAGTTGTGAAGTCATTGCTCCAATCCAATTTTATATATTTCCATTACGCCCGAAAGGAATCTTATTCCCATTGCCAGTGATTTCCTACTCATACTCTTTCCTATCTCATGTCACAGACAACAGCTCCTTTCCTGTCTCTCTACATTTACCTATTCTGAACATTTCATATAAATCGATCACACCATATATGTTGTTTTGTAACTGGATTCTTCTATTTAACATAATATAGTCAAGGGTTATTTATATTTCAGCATTTATTAGTACTTCCTTTTCATTGCCAAATAATAGTATGGATTTATCATATTTCATTTATTTACTCAGCATTGTAGTTATTTTCATTTTTGAACTACTATAGGTAATGCTTATCTGAACATTTTGTACATTTTCGTGTGAACATATATTTTCATTTTTCTTGGATATGCAAAGGAGTAGGATTTATGGGTTCCATGATAACTCTGTGTCTAACCTTTTGATGATCTACAGAACTATTTTCAAAGATGCCTAAACCATTTTACATTTCAACCAGTGCAATGGACTAAATATTTGTGTCCTTCCTCCCCAAATTCATATAGTGAAAGCTTAATCTAAATGTGATTATAGTTGGAGGTGGAGCCTTTGGGTGGTAATAAAGTCATGAGGTCAGAGTATTTATGAATAATATTGGCACCTTATAAGAAGAGACCAAAGACCTAGCTAGCCTGGTTTTGGCCATATGCCAGCAAAAAGATAGTTGCCTATGAAGCAAGAAGAGGATGCCTACCAAAATCTGACCCTCCTGCCATGTTTTCCTCTGAATTCCAGCCTCCCAAACTGTGAGAAATAAATTGCTGTTTAAACATAACTGTTAATGGTATTTTGTTATAGCAGTTCAAGCTGACTAAGACAACCAATGATATGTGAGACTGAATTTCTCTAAATACTCGCAAATGCTAGTAATCTATCCATTTGAAGATAGCCTATCCTAGTGGTTGTGAGCCAGTACTTCATTGTGAATGTGAATTAGTTCTGTTTTTGTGTTTTCTTTGTTTCTTGGTGTTAATGTTCGGGTTTTAAAAATTAATAGGCTATTTTTTCATCAATAACACTCAGCCTTGATTATAATAATTATGTAATGAATCTTGAAATTGGGTAGGTTGATTCCTTCCATTTTACTCTTCTTAATAAAATAATTTAAAAATCTGGGTCTTTTAGATTTTCATCTGAACACTGTATTTTAATATCTACCAATTCCTCTCTAAACAAAAAGATGCATTCATCGATCAGTGAGGATACACAGAAAATATTTTAAATCTCATATTTAAAAATAGGAAAGTGTGGTGTGTTCTTGTGTGTGTGTGTGTGTGTGTGTGTGTGTGTGTTGCTTGATAAAAGTTGCTGTAGTAAAAAAGGGACAATGGGGAAGGGATATGGGAATAGAAAGGACAGTAGAATGAAACAGACATTACCTGATGTACATATCTGACTGCATGAGAGATGTGATTCTACAATATATACAGTCAGAAAAATAAGGAATTATGCCCCTTCTATGTATGATATATCAAAGTGCATAGATGCATTATACTGTCATGTATAATTGGAACAATTTTTTTTAAAAAAGGAGGAATATTTCCTACTGTAGCATGTATTGACTCATTGTTTCTAATTAATGTGTATGAGTTGTATTCTACCATTTCTTTAACTAACAATCAGTGTAAGAAGGCAATTGTAATTTATTTTCCCAATCCATTGCATGATACCTTGTAATCATCCAATAAATGGTAAGCAATACCTTAATGAACATAAAGATAAATTTGTTTTGCCATATATTAATAAATTTGTTAAAGAGAATACTTTTTCCACCTCATTGATCTTATTGATGAAAAAGAGGAAAGGATTAGATGCTTGTTTATTCATGATTTCAGTGCAAATATCATGGTCTCT
This sequence comes from Glaucomys volans, assembly GCA_020662805.1. Classification (NCBI taxonomy): domain Eukaryota; kingdom Metazoa; phylum Chordata; class Mammalia; order Rodentia; family Sciuridae; genus Glaucomys; species Glaucomys volans. The sequence goes on from JAJEJO010054020.1 coordinate 55,775, forward strand.
GGACTATGCCTTTTATATGCAGGAAGGAAAACTCTATTTCTGAAGAGTTTTATTTTATTATTCTCAAATGCATATTGTGAGTTCAGAGTACAGAACAAGAGTCCTTTAGTTTTGCCCTTCCAATTGCAAATTAGTATATAATAAATTAGTCTCTATTAATCATAAGGACTCCCTCCTGTGTGTTTTGTTTTGTTTTTTCTTCTTCCATCTTGGTTTTCTTAGTCTTTAAACTCATCTATATTCTTGTGGAGTCCATATTTTCTTTGCTGTGCCTGAGACACCCATAAAATTTATTCCACTAGAATGGTTTTGTTCTTCCAACATGGTGAGAGACAAGAGGAGTTGGGTAGAGTCAGTAGCTTCTTATAGCCTATGACTGAATTGAGACAGAGAAGCATGCCTCGTCTAGTCTGAGAATGACTCAATGAATTTACCAGACAGACAGATCTCTTTTTTTTCTATTAATATTTCTTACTGCCATAGCAAAATTCAATTGTTAAAATGGTTCCAACCACTTTAATAAAAACCTAGACCTAGTTTAGTCTGACCCAAGACCTCAGAAAGAAAAGTAAGTAGGTAGAGTATACCCCATCTGTTATGATTTAGGTAAGTGTCTCCTCAAGGCCCATGTGTTAAAGCCTTGGTATCCAATTGGTGGTGCTTTTGGGAGGTGGTTGAACCTTTAAATGGTGGGACCTAGTAGGAAGGAGATAGGTCACTGGGAATTTGCCTTGAAGGAGTTATTTAGACTTCAGTCACTTCCTATCTCTCTCTTTGCTTACCAGCCACTAAGATAACTGAGATAAACAGTTTTGCTCCATCATGATGTTTTACCTCATCATATATCCAAAAGTAATGAAGGCAGCTGACCATGGGCTATAACCTCTGAAACTGTAAGTCAAAATAAAACTTTTCTCTTTATAAGTTGATAATCTCAGGTAGTTTGTCACAGTGACAGAATTCTGATTAGAACACCACCCCAGCAGAGGGGTGGAGAATAATTTTTTAAATCTTGCTACAGTATTTTATTAGAAAATTATATGAAGAAAAATGTATCTGTTTTCCATGGCTCACGTATCTGCATTTGTGGGAAGATTTATAGAGCACAGAAAACATTCATTCATTTTATCCTCATGAACCATTGTTGGAGTAGAGAAATAAGGAAATATTATTGTTATTTAAATTTGAGAGATAATAACCTGAGGCTACAATGATATGTACAAGGTTTCAGAGCCAGAAGTTTTGGCTTCAAGGTAGCAGAAAATTTCCAACACACTAAATTGTCTTCTTGCATAGCAACACAACAATAACAGCAAATCATGGATTAGTAACCATAAACAACAAAACTATATCATGGAAAAAAATTTGGAAAACATTTCGATGAGTGACTATAGTGGAAAATTCAGGCTTGAAATTATAGATTGTACATTATATCTTCAAATGGTTTAAATATTCTGCGAGACAAATTTCATTGCATTCAGATGACATGAAACATTTTTCAATGTTTAAAAGTGTCCATGTTCCAAAGAAAAATAATTCTTGACAATATAACTTAAGGACAAATAAGAGAACAACAGAAAGAGATCAAGAGACAAAGAAACAAGTATAGAGAATTGAAGACATTAAACAAATGTGTGCCTATTATTAGTATTAGTTCATGTAAAGTTCATAAGTTTTAATGATTACCTAGCTTCACCTAGAGGGAAGTTATTGATTAGAATAAATGTTTATTGCTGATGACTGTTAAGAAGGTGAGCAGGGTCAGGCACAAAGGATTATTTTATAACCACTGAGACTCCATTTTATGCTTCATCTCTTCATGTACAGCCTGGTACAAGCTCCGGTAGGATGCAGAGGCACAAACCCAGGAAGACTTACCATCTTGATATACAGTGCTGGACTGACACAAATTGATTATACACTAGCTCATTGCAGCAAAGAAAAATCTATAGCTACTAATGGGTTTTGCGCTTAGGGTTGAAAGTCACAAAAATATTATATCCCTGTCCTTGAATATTAATTAATTTTTCTTCAGTGACCACTTTGGGAAATAAAAGACCACAGAAGGCTAAAAGGTTTCCATAAATTTCAACTATTATGTGTTTAAAGAAAATAAAGTAGACTTGTAAATCAGGAGTGTGAATTTCTATATGAAGGCTTTGGAAACAGTTAGTGACTATCATTCTGTCCATCATGCTAACCCTAATGATGTTACCAATAATGATTCAGCTTATTCTTCAGAAAAAGATCCCGAGTGATCAAAATATATACAACCATGCATTGTACATGAGAGAATATACTTAACCCTCTTTCTGGTGTTGAAAACGTCTGGTTCTGTCTTACTGGGAATATCTGATTCAAACACATAATGGATAAGGAAATAAGGTATATCTGTAAAATGACATCTGGGAAAAGTTTCCTCAACTAAAAACAAAAACTTAACTATTACTTAATATGGCTTAATTGCAGAAATAAATGTCTCAATTGGCAAATGGAACCAAATCTGAATACCAATAAGTATTTGTCCTTGAAAGAAAAGAAATTTAGCAAGTGTCTTAAACATTCTGCTGAGGTCTCTTCATCTATTGACTAAGACCATAAAGAAAATTTTCCTAATAAGGAAACTTTTTACTTTAATTAACACATTTAAATGTACAAAAAAGTATAAGCCCGGCAAACTCTAAAGTGAAACACTTAGACATTTCAAATAAAATCTAAAGTAACTGAATACATCTATTTGTTCTTGTTTGAAACATTTCGGAGTTTGAAGTTGGAAGATCTAGAATTGGCAGAATTGGTAGGTTGCTGAAATGGGCCTAATGACTTGTTTGTCCCACTCCCTTGGATCTATATGCTTTGTTACACAACTCTGCAAATCTTTCCTATGGGATTAGGGGTAGAGAAAATTTCTCTCTCTAGATTCACCATGCATTTCTTCAGTCAATGAAATGTTAGCAAGCATGATGCAAAGAAAAAATTGAAATGGGCTTATAGGGAATATTTGGGCTTATTCTCGCACTTGCTTTACCACTCCCATGAAAGAGCACACCTAGACTCGTCTGATTAAAGATAAGAGACACATGCAAAAGAGCTGAGGTTCCCAGTTTTCCTGGGCAAGGTCATGCTAGGTCCCCTAATAACCAGGTACCTCCTAAGCATGATCAGCAGTTACTAAGACTGTTCCATGCATGTGAGCAATAAATTATTTGCCACAGAAGCTCTATGGTTTTGTGTCTCTTCCATGTCATGATTATTAGATAAACAATGAAAAAATGTGTGCTAAAAGTAGGGTGCTAACTGTAACAAAATGCAATCTATTTATTTGGGGACCATGAAACAGGTGGTAAGTATACAATTAGAGGAGATTTGGAAAATTAGAAAAACGGTGTGTTTCAGAAAAAGTGAAACCTGGTACCTGTATTAGGAGGTTCTCTCACATTAATAAAACCAGTGCATGTAACCCAAAAGTTGCAAAATGAACCTAAATGAACTGTGAGTCTTTAGGCGTATGCATGAAAAGTACTAAAAATAGTTTTTGGTTACCCTTAGCTGTTCATTTTCTAGAAGAAAAATACAGGATAAAAGACTGACCAGTTCCAACCAGCATTTAGCAGACATGTGAAGAGCACAGGTATTAGACAAATTCCCAGTTTAGAATCTAAAACTTTGTCATCTTCAGTTTTTCAAACAACTAAGGTATTCCCGTATTTATATATTCTTAAGAGAATTATATAGGTGCACTGATCTGGACAAATGTATTACTAGAAATGTTAATGATGTTGTTCATAACAGCCTAATTTATAAAAATATACCAAAAATTAAGTCTAGAGTGGTAGGTATGCCTTGAAAACAACTGAGATATACCTTTTAGTGCACTTGAATTTGATACACAGAAAACTCCCAGAATTTTTAAGATATTTTACACTTGCAAAATAAATAATATTTCAATAGACAGTAAAAACAAATCAAAACAAAAACAGGCAATCATACTTACAAATGTAACACCAGCTTGTTCTAAAGGGGCTTGCCTTTCTCAGTCTACAGAACTAAGATTTAATGAAGGAACAGACTTCATTCCAGGGGAGAGGGATCTAACATTGCTCCTACAGGAACTTCAGAGTTAGTATGGACTACTGACTACCGTGGTGCCTCCTACTTTTTCTTTTTCAAATCAAAGTATTTATTGTAGTTATTATCTTCTTAGGTGAGGGGCACAAAACAAACATTCATTATATTTGGATTTGGGGGGTCATCTCTGGAACCTCACCTGAAGAACTGAAAGGCCAGGGACTATAATTTCCTGAAGATTTTTTTCACTAAGCTATCTGATGATAGATGTCTTAGGACCAAAGCTACATCTGTTGGTTTATCTTTGCTGGACCTTGTAGACGTCACCTCCTCACAACTTGGTGGCTGAGTTCCACTGGAATAGCCACAACAGAAGCTCAGAGTAGCATGACACTACTGTGCTTGCCCCTGCTATTCCCCTGTGCCACCACCATGAGCAGGACATTCCCAAGTTGGTCTGACAGAGGAAACACCCATGGAGAACAGACAAGCTGAACTAATCATTCAAGAAGCCCTTAAAGGTCATCTGTTAGCTTGCCAACCCAGAAATGAGTGAACCAACCAAAATTCGGGCCACAAACCAACTATGTAAGGAGAGTAATTGAATAAAGGCTATTGATATGGTTCTTTGTTTTAAGAATGTTGTGGCAAAACCAAATTAAATCTTTATAGTGCTCTTGGCAATATGGCCATTTGACAATCTTTATTCTGCCTATCTAAGAACATGGGAGATCTTTCCATTTTCTAAGGTCTTCTTCAATTTCTTTTTTAGAGTTCTGTACTTTTCATTGCAGAGGTCTTTCACCTCTTTTGTTAGATTGATTCCCAAGTATTTTGTTTTTCTGGAGGCAATTGTAAATGGGATAATTTTCCTAATTTCTCTTTCAGTTGACTCATCATAGGAATGCAATTGATTCATAGGTGCCAATTTTACATCTTGCTACTTTGCTGAATTTATTTATGAATTCTAAAAGTTTTCTGGTGAAGCTTTTTAGGTCTTTCTTAGATATAGATTCATGCCATCAGCATACAGATTTAATGCAATTCCTATTAAAATCTTCATGATGCTCTTCATTTAAATAAAAAAAAGTAGTCTTGAAATTGATTTCGAAAATTAAGAGGACCAAAATAAGAGACCTCTTTTCTAAGTGATCTAAGAGGCCACTTTTCTCTCCTTAGAGAGAAAAGTGAAGCAGGAGGCATCACAATAACACACCTTAAATTATACTACGGAACTATAGTAACAAAAACAGCATGGTATTGGCACTAAAACAGACATGAAAATCAATGAAACAAAATAGAAGATATAGAAACAAACCCACATAAATACAGTTATCTCATACTAGACAAAGGTACCAAAAACATATATTGGAAAAGATCACCTCTTCAATAAATAGTGCTGGTAAAACTGCAAGTCCATATGTAGCAGAATAAAATTGAAACCCTATCTCTCACCCTGCAAAAATCTCAACTTGAAATGTTTCAAGGACCTAGGCATTACATCACAGACGCTGCACCTACTTAAAGAAAATATAGGCCCAATTCCCCATCATGTCAGCTTAGAATCCAACTTCCTCAACAACACTCCTAAGGCACAAGAAGTAAAAAAAAGAGTCAACAAATGGGATGGTATCAAACTAAAAAGTCTCTTCACAGCAAAGGAAACAATCAAGAACATGAAGAGAGAGCCTACAGAATGGGAGAAAGTCTTTATCACCTGCACCTCAGAAAGAGTGTTAATCCCCAGGATATGTAAAGAATTCAAAAAACTTAACACACCCCACAAATAATAATAACACAATCAATACATGGGCAAAAAAATGGAACAGACACTTCACAGAAGAAGAAATATGATCAGTCAACAAATATATGAAAAAATGTTCAACATCACTAGCAATTAGAGAAATGCAAATTAAAACTAAATGTTGGCAAGGATGTGGGGGAAAAGGTACACTCATACACTGCTGGTGGGACTGCAAATTTATGCAACCACTTTGGTAGGCAGTTTGAAGATTCCTCAGAAAACTTGGAATGGAACCACCATGTGTACCAATTACCCCACTTCTCAGTATACACCCAAAGGACTTAAAATCAGCATACTACAGTGCCTTGACACATCAATGTTTATAGCAGTTCAAGTCACAATAGCTAAGCTATGGAATCAACATAGGTACCCTTCAACAGATGAATGGATAAATAAAATGTTATGTATATACACAGTGGAAAATTGCTCAGGCATAAAGAAGAAGAAAATTATGGCATTTGCCAGTATATGAATGGAACTGGAGATGTCTTGCTAAGTGAAATAAACCAATCTCCAAAAACCAAAGATCGTAGGTACTCACTGATATGTGGATGTGAACACACATTAAGTGGAGCTGGGTAGAGGAAGAATAGAAGGTCATTGGATCAGACAAAAGGGAATGAAAGGAAGGGAGGGGGGATGAGAATAGGAAAGACAGTAGAGTGAATCGGACATAACTTTTCTATGCTCATAAATGAATAAATGAGCAGTGTAACTTCACGTTATGTTCAACCACAAGAATGGGATCCTAATTAGAATAAGTTAAACCATGTCAAAATACATTCTACTGTCATGTATATCCTAAAAGATCAAATAAAAATAAAAAAATTTAAAATATACAAAACACCAATAGCTACCTAAAGAATATGTGTAAAGAGCATAAAATTACAACTACTCTCAGTTTATGCTGTAATCTATTGTTGCATTAGAAATATACATCAGAGGTTAACTGATGTTTTACTGATCAAATTCTGCCCTTGCATTTCATTTATTGGGCACATGCTGGAAAGTCACAAAAAATTCTATTCTGGGGAAAATACTTAGATGTACACATATCACACATCCTATTGAGCTGCAGAGAAATGGTGAACATCTGTATGAGACTGCCATTTGCACTGTCAAGCAGAGCTACCCAACAAATTATCTGTAGAATGCAGTTAACATTAAATAGAATACTAATGATGTTTGCACATCTGTCTGTGGAATCAAATTTATATCTTTAACATTTTACTGAAGGAACTGTCCTTTTTGAAAAACAAGAACAATAAGGCACTTTACAATGAAAAGGATTATATAAATAAAAATGATAATTATTTTACTTTTTATAAATAGATGTCAATTATGTACACACCTTTAGCTATTTAAGTATATAAATGCCTATGCTTATGTTAATAACTAATATAAGGTACATCTTATTCCTCATAACCTATAGAAACCAAATTAATGCTTCTTAATATCAAAAAATCTGAACAAGCAGAAAGAAAATCACTGTGAATCTTTATTCCTTCATGCAGAGAGATATTGTAATAAATGGGTGTTACTCTAGGGAGTTACATTATTCCTAGTTAGAAAAACATTCATCTATACCTGTTGGGGTTTTTAGCCCCTTTGCCCCTCTCCACCCGAGAAAAGGGGAAAGAGACACACCCCGACAAGGCCGGACCAGGAAATGCAAATGCCGGCTGACCGCCGGCACCCAGCCCTCAAGCGGAAGACAATCAGACACGTCAGGGAGACCAGTCACAGCAGGAACTCATTTATTGAGGACGTCACACATCTCTTGTGCAGAGTGAGGGCCAGGAGGGGACCAATCAGCTTAAAAGTTAGCAGGCCATAAACGGTTCACGAAAGCTACCTCCCATATGAAGGTCCAACCGGCATGAACTGATCACGTTCAAGGAACTATTGTGGGCCAATCCCCAGTGGTGGTCCAATTCGCCCTCATTACGTCTGGTAACACCCCAAGGCCTCAGGTTGTGTCTGCACTCCAGGAAGTGAGGAGCAGCTTGAGAGTTAGGTGTCGTTTTCCTAGGCTAAGCCTGCGAGTTAAGCTTTGTTCCTCTCTTAGCTGACTTGTCCTTTATGGCTCCCAACATATATCAAACAACATTGAAGAAAAAAAGCACAAGGAATAATCTAAGTGATGTCATTTTCAGACCTCTTAAGGTTTATCCTTAGATTGTTCTTGTAACATGTATGTTTGTTAAAAATTTTTGTATATTCCTTGAGGCCAGGAGAAATTCATTGGTATTAAATATCCAATTGTTGCTCAAAATCATTAGAAATACATTCAAAAGGCAGTTTCAAACAAGTTGAGGTGAGAGTGAATTCTGGAGTCAGACAGACAAGGTTAGTGGTTCCAACATTAACCTACTGGGTGACATTGAACAAACTTCTTAACCTCTCTGTGACTCAGTTTCCCCACCTGTAAAATGTGAATAGTAACTACCTATGTTATATGACTGCTGTGAGCATTAAATGAGTTTCACATGGCCAGCACATGGTAAGCACTCAAAGATGTCGGTATGTATATAAATCATTCACTTGGCCATCTATGATTATCTGTTAGAACCATTAGGCATTCCTTTGAGATTAGCAGGGTTTGGGTTTTTAAAATTAATGACTAAGATCATTAAATGAAATAGTATTATTTTTCCATGTGTTTCAGTACAAAGACAGAGGATGACAGAGCTTCTCAAACATTAGTGATTTATGTATAGGAATCCTTCTTCTATTTGAAGATACCAAAGGGCAACACCACCAACTGTGGGGGAAAAAGTACTCTCACTACAAAATTAAAGGAGTTCTCTTGCAGGTTCTGACACTTCCTTACTGTAAGACTTTTTTGGCAGCTCAGTTTTCTTTTCCTTAATGTGTGTGATAATAAAAGGTCTGTCTTAGAAACTGCAGAAGTTCCTCACAAGTGAAACTTAACTGCTTCTGTGTACTGAGATCAGAGACGTACAAATATGAATTATAGTCTTCCTCCTCATTTTCTGAGACTCCATCCTTTTTAGGATTTCTATATAGATATTTTTAAGGACAGATAACTGGCAATGCCTATCAATGAGTGGTACATATGAGTGATACACAGATTGCCTGAGGCATGGCATAATGATAAAAGTAGGACCTCTGAAATCAGACCTGCTGGTTTTAGATCTTGGCTCTTCCACTTAGGAGTTTATTAAATTCTCTAAGTCTCAGTTTATTCATCTATAAAATAAAGTACACCCAATTTTTCTTAAAAAAATTGTCATGATGAGTAAGTAAATCAATATGTGTAGACCTTCTTCCTTCTAGCCCTCTTTTTTTGTTCCTCCTTTTTGTTTTATCCAAGAAATGTGATTCAGTAGTAGTTACTTAAAGATCAGGAAAGCACAGCAAGGACAAAGAATTCTATGAACATATGAACGTGTTTTAAATGGCAACCTAAGAAGCAATTATCTTTGCATACCTCTAGATACATTTTAAAACAACATATGTGCTTTTCTTTTGTTTCCTGGGATCTCTCTAACCACACTTTTCCACTAAGCTTCTTACTGTATTGACCTTTGCATGACATCATCCATCCAATTGTCTTTTTTAGATTTGATCGTGGCAAAATGCCCAGTCAGAGAGACCATGAACATGTTCCATATAAGCAGATTAGTAGTGTAAGCACCAAGTCACTTTGTGGGAATGTTGGAGTCCTGTATACAGCAGTGACTCCTGCCAGGGCCTGTTACAAACCCTAAGCACTCTTCATGCCTCAAGATAAAAGAACTCCTCCTTTTCTATCCAAAGTCTACCCATACAGCTGTCATAGCATACCCTGGCCTCCAAATCTATTACAGAACCTTTACTAAATATAATTTTATTCATGTGCGTTTATGACATTTCCATGGGGTTCTCTATATGTATTTTTTCTTCATCTGAAAGGGCATTTTTATTTTTCTTTCTCCTCTTTTCAATAAAAGAACAAGGTTGATGTTATTTAAGGCCTAATGTTCCACAGTAGAGTAGTATATGAAGTCATAAATGGCTCTAGCAGTTATCAGCTTCAACCCGATCATTTAATCATCTGTAAAAGCCAGTTATAGGCTCATATACTTCCCCACCATGAACATTATTCCTCTTATATGACAAGCTAAAAATATTCTTTTAAAGTACATTAGACAAAATTCATCATTGAAAAGTTAATAATAAAATATTTTTTTCCAAATAAGAATTCGGAAATTCTACATTTTGCTGACTTCTTTCGATGTGCATTAATTATTGAATGTTTGCTCAGTATTTTGAGATGGAATGCACTATATAAATGCTAAGTATTATTAATAGTGTTATTATGTGAGGCTAGTTTGGAAGTATGGATCAGATGAAGAATAGCACAAGGGAATGTACAATGGGGAAAAGAAATGAGGTTTGTGATTAGACACATTTCATCTCAGAGAAGATTTGTTTTTCTTCTGAGAACGGGTATATTTACACTTTCTGAGATTTAATTGGTCAAAATGCCTTGTTTCATATACTTAATCAGGATGTATTATACTAATACTGGCAATTTACATAATGAAGAGTGCTACGCTTCATACATAGAGGGAAAGGTTGCTGACCCACCACTGATAAAGGAAACATTTAAAAACGTTTTTTAAAAAAACATAAATGACAGGTTTATACTAGTGCAGAATTTCTCAACTATTTCCATTTCCATCAAAGAAACTCAGTTGATAGATTACACACACACACACACACACACACAGAGGAATATATAGGTCACAGAGTCAGTGAGAGTAAGTATGCCATAGGACAAAGCTTTCTGACCTGTCTGTGATTTGAAATCAAAGTCCGTATTTCATTTTTACCATAGTTAATTAGTGGCCAAAGCTTCCTCCAGAGAATAAAGCAAGAATTTTAAAACTTCTATGTACATTTTTCTGCAATAATGAATATGATCTTTTCCCCCTTGATATTTTGCAACTGAACTTTGGTGTATTTCAAAATAAGCAAGATACGAGCTATTTTCAAATTCTAGTGCACTCTATAAGCATTGTTAAATTTCCACAACTTAGCGTGAAGGTGAAATATTTTATGGCTATTTGAAAGTATGGAGTCCATGGACCAAAAATGAGAGAAGCAATTTACAAAGATTGTGATAGCAGAGATTCATTTGTACAGCCAATTCAATCCAGGCACTTTCTGATTTCATATTCAAGTCCACTATGCACTTTCTCTCTTCCCTTCTAATTATACTCTATTGTTTTTCTTGGGGGAATGAACTATGAAGAACACTTTTGCTTGTTGACAGAAATGGAACTGAAGAATATTTTCATGGAAGATTTATGATACAAAGCCTATTACATCTGGATCACAGATAGCAAATTAGGTTTGGATTTGTCTCATTCAAAAATCATTGACAAGTGTGATTCATCATAATAATTTTGCAGAGGAATCATAGCAGATCATAGCCCGTACCACAAACAATGCTGCTATTACAATTCATCTTGATTAAATAGTGGTCAAGAGTTAGATGAATGAGAACTTGGAATAATATAAAACATGGATAATTAGATGAGATTTTGAAGTGGGGGCATGGAGATTAGTGTGGCCCTACTACTTTATTTTATACTGAACAGATTAAGAATTGTTTGCTACTTTTGAATTGTGTTAGAGTCCTTATGAAAATCCTTAGTAAAATTTACCAAAAAAACCCTGTTAACTTAATATTTAAATATTGTTAGAATAGTTCCTATTGATATAATTTTATAGGATATTATCCATCTTTCATGACAACATTAAAATGCACTAGATGAGATTTACAAAAGTTTCCAACTTGGAAAAAATTGCTCCCTAAAGGAGAACTGTCCTTCTCCTGTTCCAATTTACTTCCTGTAAGTTAGAAAAACAATGCAAAAATCTAGTTACTTTTCTCAAATAGATCTTCACATTCAAACTGCAAAAATATTCATGTGGATACTTCTGAAGTATCCACTTCTGAAGTATCCACATGTTTGTAATTTATTCATTCAATATTTATTGAATTTAATTTACATGCCAAATATTGTTCTAGACATTGAGAATGTAACATTAATAAAATGGACAAACATCTCTTTTCTCTTTGAATTCATTTTATAGTGCAAGAAAACAGCAGAACTAAAGTAAATATCTTGATGATGCATTGTTGGTTGAGAAAAATAAATCACAAAATCATGTTTAAGGTATGTAAAATGGAGAAGATTCCAGAAATTCTGCAATCTCCTATAGTTAGGTGCAAATGAAACTAAAAATTCCTATCTTTCTTTATCACATGCCCTAAAAGCAAGTAATAGAATCAACTATCCACAAAACCTTTTAAATGCTGAATGTCTACTGTACCTGCTAACTGTCCATTGTCTCTTGTCAGAAACAGCCATATTTTATTAAATTGCTGTTTCTGATAGGGAAAGGTTTATGTTAGAGCCCCTAACAGACAAACACACTGTCCTAACACTAGAAAGAGCCTTAGAAAATATGCAATCCTGTCTCCTCATTGCATTATGGAGGCAATTTTACATAGATAGATGAAACTGCTTGCCCACAATTCCATGACTAATGATGTCTGCATGAGGACCTGGCTGAAGTTGCATAAGCACAATTTCAGTATTTGCTGCTGACATTCCACCCTCTCTGCTGCCTTTCTCTTTGTTTGGCATGCTGGATGCCCCACTGCTGTCCTCCATCTCTTAGTGGTTAGAGTTCCCTCTTCATAAATAAGCAGCTCAGAGAGGCTTAATGTAAACGTGTATGTGTTTAGAGACCCTAAGCATCCCCAACGTTTTAAAACTAAAATCATCCTAAGATATAGAACATACATAAGTAGGTTTAAAGGGTTATTTTTCCTGTGATTACTTATTTGGTGACTTACTTGTAATATCAAACATAAAATTCTTTTGAAGAATGCCTTCATTGGCTGATTAACTAGTAATGTAGCATACACCAATGCTGCTTGTTGGATGATCCATCACTGATGATCAGAACCTAGCCCTTTTTATATAATCCATTACCTAATTTTACTATTTGTCTCAAATAAGTTGTAGCCAAGGCTGGATAAGCCTTTACCAAACTCATTTCACTTTTTCCTTGGAAATCAAGTGTGTCAATATTTCTATTATCAGATCCCTGGAATGTGGTAAAAGTGGTACCACCCGCTTCAGGGCTGGTGGTGTGATCTTTCATGCTTTTTCTATTCCATGGCTAAAAGAAATGAACTCTGAGAAAGAATTGCACAAAGCCAGAGCCAAAAGACAGAAGAAGCTTAGTCTCTAAATTTCTTCACACAGTTCTTTGTCACATGACACTTGGAATTACTATGAGAAATCATTTCTGTGGAGCTGAGCCATTGAAATGTTGGGAGGTATCTTTCAAATCAGTTGGTTTACCCTGATTGATACATTTATATTGCATCTGCATATTTGAATATGAATTGATACTTTTTACTGTCTTAAAAGTCTTGTGAACTTTATTGATTTGTATTTCATTTCCATATACTACCAATTAACACACTTTTTAGGATTTTTATGAAATTTCTGAGGAATACCTTTAGCTATACTTGGACCTTTCTTACTTGGGATACTGTTATTTCACAAAACTTCCTCCTTTTTAAGTCAGTCCACAGTACAAAGGCTGATACCAAGATAGCCCATGATTGCTTGGATATTATGTGTTTGTGTATAAATTTAGAAGAGTGTAAGATGTGTAGAGGAGGAACATAACACCAGTCCCCATATACCTTTAGACCAACTTCACATTTGTTTTTGTCTTTTCCAGATAGAGCCACTCTCTTGAATTCATTGTTTAACATCTCTATACCTTTCCTTATTATTTTAATTCAAATAGCTGAATTTGAAATAGTATGATTGTGTGTTCACACAATCTTAATATAGATGATTGATTGATAGATTTAGATACCTACAAGATGGATACTATTCTGTGTGTTCTCAACTTGCCTATTTTTAGTTAGTACCATGCTGTAAAAATGCATGGTTATTGATATATGTGACTTCAATTTAATCATTTTTATTAATACATTCTAGTATATCCCTATGCCACAATATGGTATTTCTTGTTTAGACAGAAATTTTAGGTTGTTTCTAAATGTTTTATTTTAGACACATTTCCTACTTTAAAACTTCATTAAGCATGTCTCCTTACGTACATATGCAAAAAGTTTTATAGAATGCACTTAAAGACACAGAATTTCTAGACTATGGAGTCTCAGTCAACATAAACTAGTCATGATGTAGCCACTAATAATTTTAAAATTTCAATAGTTCAACACCCAATAGTTGGGGACTTGCTCACACCAACGCTGTTGTCCAAGTGATGCTCCAGGGTAGCTAACCTCCAGCTACAGACTCAGAATCCAAAATGCTTGGATTTTACAGTACCTCCACATCCCCATAAGTGCACATGACCCCTGGAGCAGAACAAGAGAGTGCACACAGTATTGTCTAATAGCCTAATAGTTTTTCAGTACTTAATGTGAAAATGAAATGCATCACTTCCACTAACGTTTTGCTGGCCAATGCAGGACTGACAACTCAGCCGAAACATCACAGCAGCGGGAAAACTTAATCCCCAGGGCCTACATAGAAAAACTGGATTGTCTCTCTAATTATAGTGGATATTTTATTTCACATTAATATAAATGAATATCAATATAATGTTTTAGTAGTACTTTCAAAAGTTCCTCTACAATGTGCTAATTGTACCAATGGTGAAGTTGTATTAGCTATGCTTCACATCATTGCCAACAGTTGATACTGTCAGTCCGTCATTTTTGCCAACTCGGTGGGCATGAAATCACTCAGTGGGCAATCATCTTATTGTGATTTTAATTTACCTCTCCATGGATGATAATGGGGGTCACTGCTATTCCATGTATTTCCCCTTCTCTAAAGTGTTTGTTGCTGGTGGCACATTTTTCTATCAAGTTGTCATTTTCTCTTTGATGGGAGTTTTTAAAAATACACACTGAGTTCTAATTCTATGTCAGCTTTATGTTTTGCAAATGTCTCCAGAGTTTCTGGCTTGTCATTTTGCTTTTATTTATGGTGCCTTGTGATATATAGAGATCTTAAATTTTGTGTTGACAAATTTACTATTTATTTCTCCTATGATGTTTTGCTGTTTGTGTCTTGCTTAAAATTCTTCCCCAATCATTGGTCAGAAATTTAATTTTTACTAAAATTTTTGAATTTTTTATTTTACTTGAAGCTATCTAATCCACCTAGAACTCATTTGGGGAATGATAGGATATAACAATTTATATTTTCCATATGAACACCAAACTTCCATAGCACCATATTCTGAATTGTCCATTTTCCTCTTTCAATAATCTATAATGGCCCTCTCCTTTTTTTATGTATAGTTTCCACACAAGCTTGTATCTGCTTGCTTCTGGGCTCTCTATTCTGTTTTGTGAGCCTGGTGTTTATTTTCATCACCAGCTCACACCGCCTTAATTTCTGTTGCCTGATAATATGTCTTGCTGTCTGGTCTTCCTGATTCCTATTTTCATTCATTCATGTGATCAAGAAATACTGACTCCACACATACTGCAAGTCAGAAATATTTCTAGGGGCTGGGAACTCATCAGAAATCAAAAGGAACAAATCTCTCTGCCTTTATTAAGCTTTTGTTCTTGTCAATGAGATGGACAATAACAAACTATAGATAATATGGATCATATAATAAGCTAAAAATTGGTATATACCATGGGAAAAAAAAAAAAACATGGCAGGAAGAGGAGTTTCAGGGACTTAGGAGAGATCCTGTTTTAAAAGTCTCCTCTTATTTGAGCAGACATCTGAAGGAGGTAGGAGGAAGGGTCATTCAGATATGCAGTGCAAGGGCATACCCAGAGGGAAATGCAGGGCAAAGATTCTCAATTTCACACCTCTCATTTCCACGTTTTATATACTTTCTGAGTGTTCAAAGTTTTCTAGGAACACAACCTTATTCTTTTTTAAAATTGTTTCAGCAACTCTTTTCTGTTTGCTCTTCTTTATAAACATTTATATATAAAGTCCTTAGGGAATGATCTTCTGTACTGTTGTATGGAAAGAATTTATAACAGGACTGTTATCAAAGTCTGTTCAACCTCTAAAATAATACTTTTTTCTTTTCCCACTGATACGATAAGAAGCAAAACATAAATAAAAATAAAATGTTTGTTTATATAACTCTGTTTTCCTTCACTGATACTAAGGGGTAGCTTATGAAGTCATGGCTGAGCACGCTGCATCCTGGAGTACATGGTTGGAGGATTTGGCAAACCTCTGCAGAGAATCAGAGCAAAGCTGTCATTAGTGAATTAAGCCTGTAAGCTAGCACCATTCAATTAGAATTTCTGTCTCTGCAGTGTTATTTTAACTGCCTCCAATAACTGGCAAAAGAAAATTAACCACGTTGATTCTCAATTTCCTTATCATTAAGGGGGGGTTGCAATATATCTACCCCTTGAGAATTGTGGAGAGAAATAAGTAAGATATATATGTGTCTGTTAATCAATAACAAACTCAATACAACTTGGTGAGATTTGAATTAGGATATTTATGCAATCCCTGATGTATGTGGTTAGTTAGCATGTTTAGCAAGAGTTAGGTATTCCATGGAGATGTGATCCTCGTTCTCTCCAAAGGCAGCAAACACTGATGGATCAAAACAATTTCTAAAATCATCCTCCTACTAAAAGTTGTTCAAACGTCCATAACCTACAGGATAAAATCCAAACTTAAACATGGCTTGCCACCTGTTCAGCATCTGACTCCCAAGCACTGTGCCAACTTCATCTCTGTCTCTCATTCCTACATAAGTAATTCATCCATGCTCCAAGTCTTTGCACATCCTGTTCTTGCTTCATGGAATGCCCTAGTTCCTTAAGAGTGCTGAAAGATTACCAACTCTGTGTTGCTTTCTCTATTACTTTGAGGTGCAGGTAAGATATGGCCTTGTGCTATTTGATCATTATTTCCCAAGTAGGAGACATTCATTTTCTTTGTGTACAGAGGCTTTTAGGTCAGGTCCAATTTGATTGGTCTGAAGATGATTGTAAAATACAGTTGAATTAAGGCAGGGAAGAACCCTTTAAAACCTGTGACCTACAAAATTGGATGTGTGCTAATAGCTCAACATAATACCATTATTGGCCAAAGAATTTGGGCCGACATCCCTTTATGACTCCCTGAGAACTTTACAATGGTCTTAATTTAACACTGTATGATTCCTACAATTTGGTGATGAGGAGCTCATCATCACTTGGAGTTGAACAGAACATCATGTGTATTGTATTTGCTCTTAAATGCAGGTAATGGTACCTTTTAGATGAAATCTTTAGCCCAAGAAATCTATTTTCATGCTTCCTCTTCCCTATAAAGGTACCCTCCTGATTTGGTGAACATACTAATTGCTTTATTTGTAGGGAGATCTATGCCTGGGAAATAAACTTGGCTGACCAGCCTATGAACCCAAATCATCTATTCTTGTATTGATTTAGCACTGACTCACTTAACCTATTAAAGTACCTAATTTTGCTGGGCTATATAGCAGGGTGAAATTCTCTTATATTTATGGCACCTCCCAATAGCCCCGTGAAGTGGTCATAAATGACAGTTGCAAACTTGTGCTCCAAACTTCTCTATTGCAGTTATTAGACTATTTTCTCAGACAGTGGGCTATTGAGCCCTCAGATGTAAATGTATAGGGATAATTATATTCATTTGAGTTCTGTTTTGTCATTTTTCACTTTCTCCTATATACTGTGTCATGTATTACAGAAGAATGTTGTTATGATCATCCTACAATTTTATTTTCTCATATTTGTGCATCTCACATACGTTAGGATTATTTTTGTATATTCCAATTTCAAGCTCACAACACAATTTGATTCCTCCTTTCCCCTCTACCAAATGTATTCCCAGAAATGATGGTAAGAAAAACTTGCTTCTCTGAAAAACACCATTATGAAAATTCATTCTATTTGTTTTTTGGGCCAACATTGCCCATTTAGCAGGCAATTTTATTGAGCTATGTACATTGATGTGTACATCTTTTTGAAAGTTCATTGTACGGTGACTTCAATATCACTTTCTGGCTATAGACCATAAGAAGAAATTGTGAATCCTGTAAAGTATGTAGCTTTTAAAAGTAATTCTCATCCATACTCCCACTGCATCACAGGACAAGTTGTTCCTGTTTATGACTCTGTCTTCAACTCTTAATTATTTCTATTGGCAGCAAATCATAGACCTGAGCTTTAGCATGCCAAGTTTGTGAGATTTATATAGGAAAGTGCTATAGAAATTATGAAATTCCCTACATTAGGAGTTTTCAGCATGGTAGTGCATCGTCAGACATGTATGTCTTTATTTGGGTGACTTCCACAGCCTAGGTCCTTTCTTTACTCTTCTGTAGATCTAACTCAAAATCTTTCCATTAAATTTACCTTTGCTACTTCTGTCAAGAAGCTCTCTTTGATGTGCACGCACTGGTTGAGGTGCTTTTTTCTGTGCTCTCATGCCTCCCTGTGAACACCTCCCTGGTAGGACTTACCAAACTACACCTTACATTTGCTGCCTTGTTCTCTCTCACCAGAGAGTAAGCTGATTAAAAGCAGCCAATTTGTCTTATGTGAGGTAGTAGCCTCAGCACAGTGCCTGGGAAACAGAGGCATGTGATAAATATTTAATGAATAAGGACTAAGGAGTCTTGTTATTTTCTTTTTCTCCATGTAAAAAAGGTTCATTACTCAAGGCATGTAAATTCATTTAAACTTGTTTTGTCCCAAATGAAATTCCATGTGTTAGAATCTCCATAAATATTTGTATAAGGAATGAATTAATAAATAAATTAAATATAAATTCTCCAAGAACTGTTTTTGCTTTTAAGAGGTATATGACATTACAGATAGGGGTAAGGATATGATCTTATTGCAAAATGAAATTGATGCATTGCTGATTATCTTTTTCAATAATAAGTTGAAAAACAGGAAAAACAGGAAGGAATTGATTTTACAATTCCACCTGTTCTGAGATTTCTGTACTTTTCATCCAAATTATGTTCATTATGCAGTCACTTTACAAATGATCACACAGAACACTTATATTTTAAAGCTTGACTATTACGGAGGAAGCACTCTGCCAAAGATTAACAAAGCATGTTTCTAAAATTTTAAAGGGAACTGGAAAATTTTTTGTAAGCAATTGCTTTATCAGAGTGAGATATGCTCAGTTGCCAATTAGTACAGTGTTAATGAAAGCCAAGCCTTGAGGAGCTCATTGCTTCTCTATTGCTCCCGCCTGCAAAGAATTCTCATCCTACCTCTGAACCTGACTGTGGAGATTGATCCAGTAAAAACATGCTGCAGATCAATTGCTCAGAGGGTGTCAGAAGGGAATGTTTCAGTGCACATCCTAACACTATTCTGCAATTGTTATTTTTCATGGGTGTCCACATCCTAGTAATATATCCCTTGATTTGACTGTAATCTTGCCACTGAGCTCGCCTGCAGGTCTCATAAACTTGTTTTAGTGTAGCCTTAAGTCACAGATTCTGTGGAACCAGACAGATAGTGCTACCCCATAACATCCATTAGGAAATACATCTGCACTTACATCTCCTACTAATAAATGTTTTCACAGGGGAACCACATTCTGTTGAATGAAAACATACAACGTTACAAAGCCATGACAACCCACAGGCCTGTTGCCTTCATAATTGGATTAGCCATTCCGAATACAGTCTAGGTTTTCCAGGCTGTTCTGGCATTTCTTAGATTCATATGCCATGATGTAAAAATTAAAAAATAGTCAAGTTTGCTTAGACTTTGGGTTATTCTAAAAAGTGGAGTAAAAAAATAATAGGTAACTGTTTTTGGAAGGCTCCCTGGCTTAAAATCTGGAGAATAGGTATATCTGAAGTTTTAGGAGATGGGTGGACAACACAGTGATGTATGAACAGTGGAGTTTCTGCCTCTAGTAATGTAGTTAGACCAATACTCTGATAGTTCCCTGATGATATTTGCTAAAGGCAGTGTAATGGGTTGAACAGTGTTCCCTTAAAAGATATGTGCATGTCTTACCCCCAGTACCTATCTTATTGGGCAAAAGCATTTCTGCAGAAATAATTAAGGACCTTGAGATTACATTATCCTTGTTTATTGAGTGGGCCCTAAATATGAAAGGAAATGTCTTCATAAGGGACAGAAAAGAAGACATACACAGAATGGATAAAATTATCTGAAAAAGGAGGGAGAGAGTAGAATTACATGGACACAAGCCAAAGGATGCCTGGAGCCATCAGACTCTGAAGAGACCGGAAGGATTGTCCAGTAGAGACTTCAGAGGAAGCAAGACCCTGCCTCTGCCTTGATTTCTAACTTCCAGCCTCCACAGCTCTGAATATTGCGTTCAGTCACTGAGCTTGCAGAACCCTGTTATGGCAGGCCTGGGAGACAATGCCCACACCTGAAGACAAGCACATGCTCTATAATAAGAGATATTCTCTGGAAGACCGAAAGTCACAGAGAAGCTATCAACAGTGGAATCTCAGAATCCTCACTTACATAAGCCCCTTCCAAGGAAAGGCACCAACCATTTGTTAATATGGTCACAAGTTTTTAAGTAATTTATGTAAGATACTGTGATCACAATTAGTTGAGATCGCTTTCTCCTTCCACTCTACCATCTCTTCCATGCCCATTTCCCCATGTTTTTATGGTATTTGATATGTGCCCAGAAGTTGTAAGGATTTAACTAATGGGAAGGTAACATAGGATACATTTCATTTGAGATCACTCAGTTATATTAATGTGGTCTTATTTATTTGCATGTTATTATGGTTAATTGTCCTGCTGTAGGAATGGTTGGTCCAGGAAACTCCTCTACTAAAAACTTTGCTAACTAATCTTCTGAAGCAACCCCAAAATGCAGGGCTAGACAGCATCATGATAAGAAGTATGTTGGCGGAGGACAGAAATCATGGCTTGAAATGTGCAAAGTCAAAAACTAGTCTGAAAATAATTCTTCCAATAAGATACATAAAATTGTAAGCTTCAATTCTCATTGATTCCTAGTCAAAATGAAATTTCTCTTCTGTCAGGAATATCTATGATAATGCAGCATTTGTGATTACAAATGCATTCTGCACTGTTTTGATAGAAATCACAAGGAAAATAATGTGTTAGCTTCTGTGTGTTTGTGGGTCACTAAGCCATGGAAGTCTTGTAAACAGTAAGAATATCTGTGTGTGAACCACAGGTCTTCCACATCCCCACTCTCAATAACAAAATAGAAATTGCTATTGACAGTGCTAGAGGAAAACCTCTATCTAGAGATTGTTATCTTTATCAATATTGATATTACCAAATTGTTGCCATACAATCAAAGAGTATGCAGCAAAAAAGGTAGTTAAAATTATTTGTACATGTTATTCTTCTGAATTTTATAATGTTTCTGGATTTGTTAGCTTTGTCTTGTTTTACTGTTGTGATTGTTTTTCATTCTAAACAAACATTTACTTTTGTGCCAAATTTTGTATTCTTTTCTTTAAAGAGGTCCCTCAGAACTGCGTGTGTTTCAGCCTTTAAAAAAACCTAGACCCATCCTGGACTCAGTTAGGTTAGGTCAGATTTTTTTAAATATACTATCGAGATATGGGGGGAAGGAAAGTCAGAATAAACAACAAATGACCCTTTTTATGTATTGGGAAAGGAGTTCTATTTTGGAATATGAAATCACTTTTGGAAGCCTTCAAGTACATCTCTTCCTATCATGTGAGTAATTATGGTACAGATTATTTTCTTTCTTGAACTTGGCATCTTTACATATATTTTTTCCATTTCCTCCCCAGATATCTGAAATATGGGCAGCATAGGTATTAATGCCAACTTCTAGGTGATGCTGTAAACTGGGGGAGATATCACCCTATACAAGTTCACAAACTTCCAAGCAGATTCAGGACCCAAACTACACATTTTGACTCTATATGTTTTTGGTCCTTCGTGTGATGATGAGTGAATGTCAGTTTTTTAGAAAGGAAATTCTAAAAAAATAATGCTTCTAAGATTGTTTATAAATTTATAAATTTGTGTTCAAATAACTAATTGATAACCAGTTCCATGTCTGAACTAGCATCTGCCTTGTGCTTATTCACAAAAGTGATCTATACCTGTCGGTAAACAGCCACCTCCATGTGCTTAAAAAAAAAGTCATCTGCCCTTTTTTACTGTGATCTGGGTTCTTAGATTTAGTGTATTTCATGCTGAGCGGAATATTTAATTGAAGTTTCACATTTTTTGATTTCTCAAATTTTTTTCTGGAAAAAACTCACATTTGGCATCTCTTGATAAGGGACATATGTTCTCATTCCTAAATCTAGTTTTACAGAGGTCACTTATTGCATCTTGCACTTTCTTCCCTCTTATCCCTGTGTGTGTAGCTTGGAAAGAATGTGCTCAGGAGTAGAACTTACACAGCTCTGAAAGACCTAGAGGGAAAGAAGAATAGTTTCAGGTCCATCCCCTTTGTCAGAAAGATGAAAGGTCAGGAGAAAGAGAAGAATGGGAGAAGAATGGGAACTAAAAGCCATCTAAAGAAAACTGTTTACCCATGAACAAACAGCATGCAAAATTATGGTTTTGCTTAGGTGGAACTGAATATAGAACACTGGACAGAAAATCAGGAAATGTGAATTGTAGTCCAAACTCTGCAACTCAACAGGTTGTGTTACTCAAGCCACATCCCTTACTTTCTGGGCCTGAGTAAATTCATCTATAAAATGAGACATCTCAGCTACATGGTCTCTAACTATTTTTTTTTTCTTGCCATCTCTAAAGGTTGTGGTTCTATTTTTATACATTGACTCACATCTGTGTCCAAAAGGAAGCATGGTCTTAGAAAACACTAGAAATGATGTACAGTGGGAAGAAGGCAAACAAAATAAAGAGTTGAAGATCACAGGAAAGAGTTCTTCTCTGCAGGACGGAGATACTGCCATACACAGTAAATGAAGAGTTTATTCTTCAGAGAAGCTGGATGCACAGATCCATGACCTCCTGGGAGACAATGCATGGCATTCTCAATTTGCTAGTACTCCAGCAAGACAGTAGAGAAGGAAGAGCTGAACAAAGCAAGAAATACAGGGAAGAATTAACTTCAGTATTTCTTTCCTTGTTGCTTGCAGGAGTCTCCCTTGTATTAGCATTATATGAACCCACGATTTTCTAAGATAAGCAGGCCTGATTCTAGCAATACCCTATTTGTACAGAGGTGACCAATACTAGGGTTCTTCCAAAAAAAGTGGGTTTCTGAAAGGAGAGAAATTAGCACAGTGTTCTCACGCTCCAAGCATCAGGACTAATCTTAAGTCTCCTTATATTTTCTCAGCAGCCCCAATCCTGATGTGAGGGAGAAGGCAGTGGAAAATAAGCAGCAGAGAAGTTTCTGAGAACCTCTGCTTCCTCATTGCCGGTGAAATGTGTCACTTTTTTTATTTTGAAGAATCTAAAGATATGGCATTAAATTGGTAAGAATTGTGATACAGTCAGAAGTCGAATAGTGCAAAATGAATGTGTTTCTTAAAGTTTGCTTAACCTTTGCATGAGTAGTAAAGTGCTGAGGAGCGCTGTCTCCACAGTGTGCCTGTCAAACACATAGAAAGTGACTGTGTTCCTTGGTTACTTTCTCCAAAAAAAATTTGCACAGTGCCTGCATTGACACAGCATTCTTTAAACTTTGAAACAAAAGCTATCTTGATAATAAAAAATATTTTAAAATATGGACTAGTTCAAATCTTTAGAAATTGGGAAACAGTTGTTTGGTTTGTGCTTAAATTTTAAAAAATTATTTTAATGCCCTTGGTAATAATCTGTTTTAAATTGTCTACTCAGCATCCTACTTTTCTAAGTAGTACCAACCATATAAATTTCATTATTCCTTGCTGAAAGATTTAGATTAATCATTATGCTCCATGAACACACCACAGGAATCATACTTCAGGGTCTTTGCCTTTGCTACTCTCTGAGTCCACACTCTTCTTCTCCCAGGAACAGGCAGGGCTGATTCCATTCCCTCTTACGTATCTCGGCCCAGATGCACTTTCTCTGTGAGATTTTCCCTGACCTCCTCATTTATGATTGCGGTACAATCCCTCCCACATACCACTCAGCATTCCCTCATCTCTTTCATGTTTAATTTTCTTATAAAGAAAGCATTATTCTCTGAATTTCCATGCTTTTGATGTTTGTTTATTGAGTCTTCTTTCACTGATATTAAGTTCTAGGACCTTAGAGCTTTTCTCTGGTTTTATTTACTTTGTATTCTAGTACATAACACTATGTAGGTACTCCATAAGTATTGACTAAGTGATTAATACATTTGGCTATAGATCATAACACCCATCTGGAGATACAATAAGAAGAATGTTTAATAATAATAAAATGAGTTTGATCAAGTATGCCCTTGAGGGAGCTGAATATACAAGGAATGATTCAGGAGGAAACAGTACTTCAAAAAACTAACAATTACAACAAAACCCAAATATTTCATAAACACAGTACACAGCTCCAACAGAGTGTACATATTTGGGGAAATCTGTAAAAAAGTGTATGTGGATGGAAGGGGAAGGCAGTTTTAGGGCTCTGCATGTTGCGTGGGAAGGTCTCCCCCACTCTGGGAATAGAATGATTCAGAGGGATGCATAATTTCTGAAATAATATGAAAGTTATTGAAAGAATTGAATAAAAGAGGACAGGAAGTAACAAAGGAAGAGGAACTAGGAGAGCAAGTGATTAAACAGCGTGACTGAGACATGAAACTAGTTAACCTTAATTGGGTCAAGAAATATTACCAACTCCCTGTGCAAGACAGATCAAAATTAAAATCACACTAGTATAATCAGTTTCTAAATAGTTCTTACATTTATTTTAACAGTTTAGAATGATTTTAAACAGAAATTTTACCATACTGTACATATTAACCCATTAAGTTCCAAGTTTTCAATTCTGTAAATAATTCAACAAAATTAGCCACGTGTATTAAAATTGATTGAAAATAAATACATCCATTAAAATTAACCAGTATTATAATTATCAGTTATATTCTTATTGTGGAATTATATACTATGTGCTATATTTAAGTTTTTAATAGGTGTTCCACATCTGGGACAATGGGCAAAACTGGACTATGGGAACCTAAAACCACCCCTAAATCTGGAAAGTGTAATTTAATTAAGATGATGTTCTTTGTCTACAACCTCATTACAATCCATTGAGGGATGCCAGCAGGCTCTGATTCATACAGTCATTTTGGGATCCAGAATACTCTACCTAGTGACTCCATAATCTCCTAGACCTTGCAGTTCCACTACTAGATTTTCCATGTCTGGTCAGAAGACAAAGAAAGAAGCATGTGTGGAGTTAGTATATGTGCCTATAATCTATTAGCCAGACTTTTGTCACATAACCACACATAACAGAAACAGACTGTGAATTATAATTTCACTACATGCCCAAGAAGGCTCACCTAGCCTCCTACCAACAACCATGAAGGATCTTAGATTAAAATTTTAATCCACTTGCAAGTTAACAAATTAACCTGCCATAATTTCATGGATGCTGACACAAGACATGAGACTCCTAGATCAGGGAAAAAGAATAGTTTATTATACAAAACAGTAGCATTAGTCAGAGAATCAGTTACTTTAATTTAATTTAGTTTTACTTTATTTATTTTTATGTATTTGTTGTCAAATCCTAAAGCCTGAGTGCCTTCAGAATGATGTGAAGGTGTCCAGATGATACCTGTCATGAACTGTGTTACAGAAGAGGAAACATGGACTATGGGAAATTAAATCTTTCATAATAGGCATTAAACATGCCTGACCCTTTTTCTAAAGAGAAACAATATCTCCATCTTCTTTTTTTGATTTCTAAAACTGTTTGGACATAAGACAACAAATGCCTCACATGCACAATGGGGAGAAACCCAAGGGAGTCAGGGAGAATTTTGTCCCAGTCATATAAAATTAAACATTTCTCAAAATTACTTAAAGTAACTTGAGCAAGCCATAGCTAATGAGTTAAGAGACTGACATATCTGGAATTGTGTCCTAAACTCTTAATGTTAGATTGTTACCCAAGATAATTCAGACTTAAGAGAATCCATCCATCTACTACATGAAAGGAAAAATAAATATGGGTAATTGCAGAATTAGAACACTTGAAATTGTACACATTATAGCAGACAGATTTTCAAAGAATAACAATCAGATTATGAGTAACTAATATTATGCTTGATGTATTATTTTGTGTTGTAGGCTAAACATAATTGCATGTAAATTAGCTTTTCACACACACAAAAATAGTGCCCCAGGACTTAAAATGATAAAGGCAGACTAATCCTTGGGCAAAGCTTAGGCACTACAAAATATCTTCTAGGGAAAATATGTTAACCATGTGAAAAAATGCCAAGGTAACTCAAGGAGAAAGGTACATATCTGAATATGCTTTAAAACAAGTTATTTTTTTTTATTTGAAGTCCTTTGTAGTATCGCAATGTTCCAGGGAAAATATTGATCTTAGCATTGAAAAATAACATCTATTCTAGAATTACCTATTTATTTTCATTTAAACTTTTTTTGTTCAACCACTGTTTGTTTAGCATCAGTTTTATGCAATTCAGCTCAATCACTGAAACTAAAACAGCAAGCCACTATTCTTGACTCAATAGGAACACCTGTCATAATGGAAAGTCATGCACAGAAATAATGAGAAAGCACTGTGATGGTGATATGGACAGAGGGACCCAGCAAGTGCTATAATAGGGAGATGAAAAGAGGACCACTGAACAACATGGGAGAAAAGCAAAATAACTTCTCACAGGAGTCTCTTCACTTATCAGAGTGACATTGAACATAGGTCATGAAATATAAATTGGAGATACTCAAACAGCCCAAGTGGTAAATAAATTATAAAGAGTCTGAACTGTGTTAACAAAGACCAGAAGAAATAAAAGGTGTGCTGGGAAAGGGCAGAAAGTAGTCATGACTTTGGCAGTTTTTGAAGGTTGGGGAAAAATATCCTATAAGGTAGGATTGTAATGGGAACCAGACTTGATGAGCCTTGCATTCCAAAGCAGGGGGTCTGGATTGATACCGATAGCAGTGAGAAAGCTAGAGATCTTTTATTCCAGGTACCACTGAAAGCAAATTCAGGCTTGAACTAACCAATTTGATGCTCAATTTGGTGTTGCCTCTTGCACTGCAGCTTTTCACTATTTACTTATTTATATTTTATCAAGTGTTTGTTGAATACCTACTTTATGCCAGATGCTGTGTTAGGTAGATGCTGGCCACTAGACCATTTGTATTGAGATACAATTTCTGCTTTTAAGAAGTTCACAACTCAATTTCTGTAGCAGATCTAAAAATGCTGTTAAAAATAAATGAAG
>JAJEJO010054021.1:0-21274 GCA_020662805.1 Glaucomys volans
ACCCACAGGAGGGAGGCCAGAGTCTCTGAACTTGGGCCCCTGTGGCCCGGGTTGCCTCCTGCCCTCCACCTCCAAGCTGGGATATTGACTCCTGGTCTCAGAGATAGGCCCTGTCCCCAAGGGTGACCAGACCGGGGAATCACCCTCCCACCTCTTGCTTCTGAGGTCTGAACCTCAGCTGCTCTTGTGAGGCCCACAAGGCCATCGCCTGTCACTCCCCTCCCTGGGAGTCCTCCTCAATGGCTGCCTCTCCTGCCACCCAGTTTCCAGGCTCCTGGAGCTTGAGCCAGCCCAGAGAAAGCCTGGCACATTGACATCAGTGCCCAGCTCTGCACTGGCCCAGGCCAGCCTGCAACACAGGGACAGAGAGAGGAGAGTCACCAGAGCATGCTGGTGAAGTCCCTGCCAGGGCCATGCCCCGTAAAGGCTTGACAGAAGACAGCTGTGCCCAGCGAGGCTCAGCTTCCCAGCCCCTCTGCCTGAGAGAGAGAGAGAGAGAGAGAGAGAGTGAGAGAGAGAGCGAGAGAGAGAGAGCCCCTCGGGTGTATTAGTACCTGTAGGCATAGTGACCCTGCCCTGGAAGAGGTGTCCTCAGCAGTGCCGGAATCTGCCCCATCAGTTTGTGCTCACTCCTCTGGGGAAAGAAAGACAGTGGGGCAAGGGCAGAAACCGCCACCCCACAGTTTCGGGGTGACTGGGCAAGCACCTCGCTCTGGGCAGAAGTCAGGTTCGGTGGATGGTGATGTCAAACTGTCACTTCAGAGCTCTGGCCACTTCCAACTCCTGAACCCTGCCTGCTTCTGCCCCAGCTCAGCCCACCCTGGCTCCCAGCTGCACCCCCGGCTGTGCCCCAGCCAGGAACAGGTGTAACTGGGGCCACCAGCCCTCTCCCTCCTGGGCCCCCTGGGCTCCTTCCTCCCCCACTGAGAGGTCGCTGGGCTCTCAGAGTCCAGGGCTTCTCTGATACTCAGGTGTCTCTTCCTCAGCCCTTGCTGTTGTGCCCGTGGTCTAGGCACCTGAAACCCTTGCACCTCAAATGTCGGCCTGTCCCTAACCTGGCTCAGCCTCTGGTCCAGGGCTTGGAGAGCCCTCCTCACCTCTCTGCAGCTCTGGTCTGAATGCCAGGACCTTCCTGAGTTAGTCCAGTCTCTCCTGCTGGCCTCAGAGGAGACTAGAAGTTTCCAGCTTTCCCTCCAATTCCCTATTCCTGTCTCATCTCACTCAGGGGAGTGGGCCTGCGTGGAGGGTCCCCACCCCACATGCGTCATGCCACCCTCTTGGAAGGCTGGAGCCTCAGGGAGCAGTTCTGGTCTGAGTAAGTTTTTCACAGTCTTTGCATAAAGAAGAGGACACCTGGGGCTGGCCCTGCCTGTCCTGTCCACAGGGGTCCCCCCTCCCCTGCCCTGCAGCCTCTTCATCCCTGCTGCCACATGTTGGGAAGCTTGGAGCCCCTGGGCTGAGGGGGAGGGATCATCATCTTGGCCAAGGCACATCAGAGATCAAAAGATCGAATAAATACTTTCACTTCTCTTTTCCCCATAGGGGCGGAGCTCTGTTTGGGGAGTCAAGCCAAGGGTGACTTCCTGCTCAGGGTCGGCAGCCTCCCTGGACACAGGCAGAGGACACTGGGGGACAAGAGGCCAC
The DNA here is from genome assembly GCA_020662805.1 of Glaucomys volans. Taxonomy (NCBI): domain Eukaryota; kingdom Metazoa; phylum Chordata; class Mammalia; order Rodentia; family Sciuridae; genus Glaucomys; species Glaucomys volans. Next base: position 1,645 of record JAJEJO010054021.1, read on the forward strand.
CCTCCTGGGCCCAGGCAGGTCCAGGACAGGAGGATGGCAGAGAGCGCTGGCGACCTGAGCACCAGGTGAGTCCCTCTCACCTTCCTTAACTTCTGCCTCTGGCTGTCTCGCTGCTTTGGTGTGTGGAGTTCAGTGGCCTTTACTGTGTTACCATGGCTCAGTCCTGCTTCCCGGGGCCAGGTCTGCCCCACAATAGAGGAGGAGCCTGCAAAGAGGAGGTGGGACCTTTGGAATCAAGCAGGATGGCTGTGGGTGAGTCCAGCTCACCAGGAAGGACACGAGGAGTTTCTCCTTCTTCAGTGACTTCTCAGGGCAGGACTCTGGTCGCAGCAGTCCCTCAGGGCAGGGATGGGCTATTGCCAGGTGACCTCTGGATGCTCTCAGTCCTCTCCTGCCTTCCCCCAGGGTTCACAGGTTGCCTCAAAGCCAGGAGTTTGGACAACAGAAGCTCCAGGGAAACATCTGGCCTCTTTTCAAGCAGGAGGTGCTGTGGGGGGCACCTGGTGGGACCAGTGCCAGCCCTCAGCTCGGGGCTACCCCAGGGCTGCTGTGGGGTCTGAGCTCCTCTGATTGACCCTGATCAAAGGAACAAAAGAGAGAAAGGCCAGGTTGGGGGAATAAGGCTCCTGCAGACTGAGTGTTATTGTCACTTTAGTTTCTGTTCAGGGTATCGCACCTCCCACAAGAGAAACAACAGGAATTCTGTCTCTTCCCCTGTAGTGGGAAATAACATGCATGACTTAATAATTTTTTTATGCAAAAGGAATGCATTGTACAACCTTGTTCGTAAAATTTCAAACAACACAGAGTGTATCCTGGGAATAAACTCCCTCCACCACTCACTGTCCTTCAGCTTCCAGTCCCAGGTTTAGGAGAAGTTGGGCCTCAGTCTTCTCTTTTTCTGTGCATTTATCTATAGGACTTGTTATGGTAAAACATAATTTGTGTTTTAATTTTGTAATAAATGACATTATACTGTACATTGTTCTGCATTTCACATTGCCACTGATTTTAAAAGTGGAAACTTTAGAGATCTTTTCACCTTAATATATGCACATAAACTTGGGGATTTTGTTTTTGTTTTTTGCTAAACTTGGTTTTTAAAAGCAGCTTCTTGCTATTCCATGAGATTGATATATGTACCATAATTTTTAAACCAGTCCCCTTTTGATGCACACTTAGGTTATTTCAATTTTTTTTTTTTTTTATTGAACACAAATGGAGTACAGCTATTGTTTCACTGGTTGTAAAAATATGGAACGCTTCATGAATTTGCGTGTCATCCTTGTGCAGGGGCCATGCTAATCTTCTCTGTATCGTTCCAATTTTAGTATATGTGCTGCCGAAGCAAGCACCAATTGTTTGCTTTTATCAGGAAACTGTCATAATGATTGTGCTGGAATTCTACACAGTTGTATCAAAACCCAAAAAAGTAGAATCACTGAGGCAAAGGGAACCAACATGTCCTTGTTCATTAGCTTTGCCAGATTGCCTTCGTAAGGGGCTGACAATGAATGTTTTCTCGTATCAACAGCAAACGAAATAAGCCGTCTCCCCACGCCAGCCACACTTTGTAAAAGTGATGCATAAAGAGTTTCATCTTGTTTCATTTGTATTTTCCTGATTGAATAGAAGGTTGATCAGTTTTTCTTGTTCGTTGGCTGCTAAATTCTCTCTCCTCCTGCGGGTTTATTTTTTGCCAATATTATTCAGGTGTCTGTCCTTTATTTCACGATAGGGAAGACTTAGCCGAATATTTTGGAAAAGCGTAAATATAGCTCCCTTGTCCTCACTCTGAGCGTGGTGACTTTGGCCTTATTAAAACTTAAATTAAAAACAAAAGCCTTAAATTTAGAGTATAAACCTTTGATGGCATTAGTTTTAAAAGATATACATAAAGTGGTAAAGTGGGTGGAAAGTTACTGATGAGTCCCGTGAGCACTCTCAGTGTTTCATGATGGTTCTTAGATTCTTTTTGGGCTGCAGATTCGAGTCTACCTTTAGGGGCAAACCCCCCCCCCCAAAAAAAAAAACGGTGGGGGAGTTCCCTTTTGAATATTTCTAACAACTTCTTCCCTTTCACTTTTTAAGCACAGTGATACTTACACCGCAGTAACTTCAGCCTTCGCCTCCTTTACTGGCCGGACTCTTTCCTCTCTCTGGTTCTTTACTTCATGTTTCTAGTAGTTGCCTTCAACTTTTGCTCCATGACAATTACTGGGGTTTTAGTAGGTTTATTTCTTGTAATTTCTAATTTAAAAAAAAAAAATCTGTGCGTGTAACTGAGAGAGAGAGAGAGAGAGTGTGTGTGTGTGTGTGTGTGTGTGTGTGTAGGGATCTTCTTTGGTTCCCACAGCACTACAAGCTGCCCCTGAAGCTGGGTCCTGTAAACCCATCACCCCTGCCCCGATGTCGCTTGACCTGGGTTCTCGGGGATGTTCTCCTGGTCCTCTGAGTCATTCCTCCAGATTGATTCTGCCTGAATTTTGCATTCTGTGCTCCTTCGTTTTTCACGTGCTGGCTGTGGCCTTGGAGGATGTCTCACTGACGTTTATCCCAAGTCACCCAAACTTCCTGCTTGCTCAGCTATCATCTGAGTGAATGTTTTTCACATTTCCTGTCTTATATGAGACTGAACTGTTTCCTGTCTAAGCTTCTTGAGGTTTCTGTTTTGATTCTCACCTGTTTTTCTGAGGACAACATTGATTGATCACCAAGTGGCATGTGGGCAGGAGGTTGTTATGGTTTGGGTATGAGTCCCCCCCCACGCACAAAGCACCTGTTAATGCAGGAATATTCAGAGATGAAATGATTAGATTGGGAGACCTCTAACCTCATCCATCCATCCTGCATCAGATGGACTGACTGTGTGATTACCGTGGGCAGGTGGGGTGTGGCTGAAGGAGGTGGGTCACTGGGGGTGTGGCCTGGATGGGCTGGTCTTCCTGTGCCCTGCCCCCCATTTCCTGACCCCCCACTTCCTGACCCACCAGCTTTCCTGCCCTAGGCCCCGCCTCATGATGCACTGCCTTACCTGGGACCCAGAGCAATGAAGTCTTCTGTCTATTGACTGAGATGTCCGAAACCATGAGCCCCAATAAACTTTTCCCCCTTTAAGTTGTTCTTGTCAGGTATTTTGGTCACAGTGATGCAAAAGCTAACTGAAACAGAAGTTGGCACTGAGAAGTAAGGTTGTCCTTGTGAGTAACCTGACCATGTGATGGAGAAACATTTTTGCTGTCCAGCTGAACTTGCCACTAGAGTCACCCCAAAACCAGAGGCAAGGGAGTTGCCACAAAGGACTGTCCTGAGATGGGGGCCAGCTGGGAATCCAATTGAAGAAGCACTCCACACCACAGTGAGGCGTTCAGACATGGAGCCATACCATCCTAGGACGGGCAGTGAGAGGTGTTCAGCTCAGCTGTGCCACAAGGAGGTTGGCTGTGGAGTTTATAGGAGGGTTGGGGAGTTCGTCTCAGGCTGGGACCAGTTCGCAGTCTCTAGCCAAGAGGTAAATGAATCTACCAGAGCCTGGGAACGTTCAATGCCCTGGTTTGGCTTCAAGCTTAGAGAGAAAGTTTTGCAGCTGACCAAGTTTTGCAGCTTTGTGCTTTGCCTCAAAGCAGTGAAGGGTCTCTGGGCTCTTGGTCAGGACAAGGAAAGACAGTGGGGGAAGGAGGGGCCCCTCCCAGTGCTGTTAACCTTGGCCATGAAGTGGTGTTTGCCGGGCATTTCTGCCATACAGTTAGCTTTTCCTCCTGTTACAGTTTGGATGTGAGGTGTCCCCCAGAAGTTCATGTGTGAGACAATGCAAGAAGGTTGGGAGAAGAAATGATTGGGTCATGAGAGTCTCACCCCAACCAGTGAATCTCCCCCTGATGGGATTAACTGAGTGGTAACTGAAGGCAGGTAGGGTGTGGCTGGAGGAGGTGGGTACCAGGGATGTGCCTGTGGGATATATATTCCTATCTGGCAAGCGGACTCTCTCTCTGCTTCCTGATCATCAAGTGAGCCACTTCTCTCTGCCACACTCTTCTGCCATGATGTTCTGTCTCACCTTGAGCCCTGAGGAATGGAGCCGGCCTTCTCTGGACTGAGACCTCTGAAACTGTGAGCCCCTAAATAAACTTTTCCTCCCCTACAATTGTTCTGGTTGGGTCTTTTAGTCATAGCAGTGAAAAAGCAGAGGAAAAATACCCCCTATCTGTACTCTACTCGTGGATTATATTTCACTGATGTTGCTAGTTATCCTTGACTGTGTCCTAGCATTTCATTGGAAAAATCATTTATAGATAAAATTTAGTCCTAGAGTGAAAGTACGATTTTTGAGAAGAATTTGTGTTTGCTACGTCCAGGTGGCTGGGCACACCAACACGGAACTCTTAAAATCAGGGTCACAGTGATTTACTGAGAAGTGATTCCAGGCCAGGCCTGTCCCTCTCTTTATTCTCACTGTGAGATGGGATGTGCATCACCCTTGGCTGTAGTAGGGCTGGACTCCATTAGACCTCCTCCCTGTGTGGCCTCTGGACTGCATTTCTTTATGTGCATATATATGTATATATATGTTCGAGTAGTTATACATGACAGTAGAATGCATTTTGACACATCTTACATAAATGGAGTATAACTTCTCATTCATCTGAATGTTCATGATGTAGAGTCACACAGGTCATGTAGTCATATGCACTCTAATGGTTACTTTGGATCATGAACTTGATTGGATTAAGAGATGTCAATGATTAAGAGGCTTCTGGGTATGTCAGTGAGGGTGTGTCCAGGAATGATTGGAATGTGGAACAGGGAACTAAAGTGGAGCCCTCCCTAAGTGTGGGCAGCATCACCCAATAGTATAGTGACTTGGATGGAATAAGAGTTGGTAGAACAAGGAAGTTGATGCAGATGCAAGCTTGTCTCTTCTTGACCGGGTTCTTGATCACTGCTTCGATTGTCAGAGGATATTGGACTCTCTCTTCTTCACTCCTCCAAAGTGGACTCTGCCAGTGATTCTCCAGGGAGTTTCCAGAAGCCTTCCGTCTTGGACTAGGGTAGCACTGTTGATTCCTCTTGTTCTTGGGTTTCAGCCTCTTGGATTGTGCAGCTGCTGGTTCTTCCAGCTCTCCAGCCTCCAGACAACCATTGTGGACCACCCAGCTTCTGGTCGTGTAAGCCAATCTAATTATTCCTCGTTTGTTAAAATTACATTTCCTGTTGATTCTGTTCCTCTAGAGATCCCTGACTGATACATGCACGTAGCATAATAATGACTGGATTTCATTTCTGACCCCTCACCTTCAGGCTATCAAACCTAAGATCTGATTCTCTGCAGGTCACCAAGGCCCTCACTTGAAAAGTGGCTTCTGCACTTGGGCATCTCCTGGGTTTCTTCTGTTCTTTTAATTTTGCCTGGTAAATCCTTGTCGTATCTTCATCTCTTCAGGGATTTATTGACATTTATATTTTTAACAGCTCTTTAAAGTGTTTTTTCAGCATGGGTGGGGGGCTTAGGTTGGTTGAGTTCTGCCCCTCAACAGATTCAGGGTCATTGATTGATTCATTGACTTGTTTTTCAAAGTTTATGGTTTGAGGTTGTTGTACCCAAAGAAAATAAAATCATCCAAGCTGATCATGTAAAGCCAAAAGAAGCCTTTATTTTAGCTGGTCAGGGACGACTGCCCTTACACCTAAAAGTGGTTGTGTTCCTTCTCTTGTTGCCAGCTTTTATAGGGCAGGGGGAAATGATTAGGGTGGGGCTATAGGGAGGGGAAGGGATTGGGGTGGGCTATAAGGAGGGGATTTGGGATGGGGTGAGACTGACTCTCCCAATGGCGCTGGAGAATCTCTCTGGGGAACACCAACATTTTAATCTGTTTTCTGTGGCTATAACATTCCCCAATGGTCTTATCCACATTAACAAATCCTTGTTTAGGAAACTAGTGGTTTTTCAGTTTCCAACTTCCCAGACTCTGATGGGTTCCATTCCTCAGTTTGACCAGATTTCTTATTTTACACTAACTTCCTGTCCTTAATTAGGAACCTTTTACTGCTTAAGGAGAGGGGGCACTGACTGCTCTTGCTGCTTCGAGCTGGAAGGGGGCCGAGTCTGGGGAAGCAGTTTGAAGTTCCTTTTAGAAATCTGATCGAGGAGTAGAAGTCTGCTTGGAAAGAGCAGGTTGTAAAGTCATCTGAAGTGGGTGCTTCTATGAGAGAGAAACAAAATGACATGAGTACCAAAATGAGATTAATACAGAATATCATGACATGGTAGAAGTCAATCTCTCACCAGGTGGAAGAACTGAGAAGTTGTTCCCATGACAAGGCCTATGAAAGGCTGGTGAGGTTGAGGCCTTTATTTGGGAACTTGAGTTATCAGGTACATTTGCCTAAGAATCTCTCTTCTGTAGCCTCCAGTCCTATTCTAGGGACTAACACAAGTTCATCTTAAGTTACATTAAACTATTGTTTCTGTTAAATGCCCATAGTTTTGGTTTGGTTTTAACTGTTTTGCTAGGTGTTCAAGATCAAGCTGGTCAAATTGACCTGTTCCTGTTTCTTAAGAGTCAGCCAAGTTCCCCCAGGGTCACTCCTGGGGCACTTGAGAGCAGCTTCTTAGCTCCTTTAGTGCTTGCCATTTGCTAGGTAGGGTTCTCCTTGATGAGGTGGCTTCCCTTGGAAGCATCAGGGATGTCTCCCTTTTCCAGTGACCTCCTCTGTAGCAGGTGCATTGATTTGGTTTTCGTCCTCTAGTGGTCTCATCAATCTCCCTGATCGGGAGGTCATGTGACCCAGAGTCACAAAGCTCCTTAGAGAAGCCCTTTTGTTCCCTGGATTCAGGCTGACTCTGAGGGCAAGAGCCAAAACTGGTTTTCTTGTCCCGCCTGTGTTAATCTTGAACTCTAAGTTTGATCTTAAATATCCAGCAAGCCAGTCCCACCAACCACAAAGTAAGAGTACTGGGCTTTAACTTCAATGTCTATAACTTTGCAATTATTTACTCCCTTTTATCTAACTGGGCTTTTTTATTATCTTATCTGCTCTATAGGTGATGGCTTAGTATCTCAAACTAATTTCCCGAAGCAGTACTTCTTCAAAACATTAATTAGGTATCAGCTACAGAGCTCACAAGGAAAAACACAAAAGAGAATTAACAACAGTAAAAATATATCTAGTTTGTGTAATAGTCATCCTAAATTCTGGCTGAGTTATATATTATATTTCTTATTTGATATCACAGTAATTTTACAACAAAAAACAAACTTTTGAATATAACTTTAAATGAGCTGAAAGTTGACATATTTTGGAAACATTCTGACTTGTAGCTGGGAGGGAGGCAGACCCTTATTTCAGATAAGGTAGGGCCTTTTACCTACATACACACTTTCTTACCCAGAAATATTTTCCTTTTCCTTTTACTGAATATATTTTCATACCTAGAACTTTCCACCTTCTTTTTCCAATCTGTTGACTTCTTCCTTGTTCGTATTTTAAAATAACTCCTATGAAATTTCTAACTTAGATAAATTATTAGGATTTCACTCTTAGTAACCTTGCTCTCAGGGATGATACAAAACAATTCCAAATCCCTTTATTTACCAATCCATGAAAACACCAATAATGCTAAAGCCTGTTATCCCATGGAATTTAAGGTGTCTCAAATAAAACACTCTTTTGTTTTGTTTTTTTTCCCTTGGGTTGGAAATTGGTCTCCTACTGGGCTTTTTGCTTCCTCTATTGTCATTTGAATGTAAGTTCTACTTGAGATTTGGTTCCAGCAGAAACCTGATATCTCAGGCACTTTAACCATTTTTATCAGGACAGGGTTTGAATGCTTAAGAGCTCTGTAATGGGCTTTTGTTATTCCTCTTGAGTGGAGGCACAAGTCATTTACATATTGTAAAACAATTCACTGTGGGGGTGCTGTAATACTGGGGGGATTTGGACCTGGTTCCTCCTGAGTGTGAGAGGGTGGGTGCCTGGATTTGGAAATGGCTTTTGGCAGAGTTACCTGAGTCCTGAGGGATTGGTAGCAGCACGAACTGCATTTAAGTCTGGTCTGGCCTCAGCCATCCAACCAGTGCAGCTCTCCTTGTTCCCCAACTAGAGGACACGGAATCTGCAAGGCAATGAGTAAGCGATAATTTAAATTTGAATGAAAGGCACCCAGTCTGGATGATTTTTTCACCCAATGCCCTAAGGGCACCAATCAAACTTGAAAGTGGGCCATTTTGATTTACAAAACTTTCTTAAGTTACATCCATTAACTAAAGCTCCCTGGTCAGCGGCACTTTCTTGGAAGTCCTGCAAAGTATCTAAAAAACAAGTTAGAACAGTGGGGCATGCGGTTGACTGACTATGTCCCAGATGTGACACAGAAAGCAAGGAAAAAAACACAGAAAACACAAACGGCCCGGACACCCAGTGGGCCAGTGGCAAAGGCGTCTCTGGACTTGAGTTGTGCCCTTCCCGTGGATCGCCCCACCTGCGGTGGGTGTCCCCGCACCCCACCATGCATGCGTGCTGTGCGGTGAGGCAGGCAGGCAGCCGCCACGGCACAGCAACACAACCCCCAGCTCCCGGCAGGTGTGCGACAGCAGGTGACATCTTGGCATCCTGCAACTTGCCCCCGGGGGCATGTGTCCCCGGGGTGCGGCCTACCGGACTGGGCCCACACGGAGGTCCTACCAGACTCCACACAGAGGCCTACCTGAATGGGCCCAAGCCACACGAGGCGGCTGAGCAGACCAGGCCCCAGGTGGCAGCTATGCCGGAAGCCACGCGGCAGCCATGCTGGCAGCCAGCCACGGTGCAGCCGAGCGGGCGGACCCCACACGACCCAGACCAGACTAACAAGACACAGACAGACAGACAATGGCCGACCAGATTAGGCCCCATGTGGCCTATCAGACTGGGCCCACGAGGGGCCCACCAGACAGACTAGGCCTCACGAGGGGGCCCATCAGTGGACAGGAGCGACGTCTCACCCTGGCCTGGGAGTGGTGTAAGCGACTGCGTCCAGTCTCACCACGTCCCCAGATACAGATAGCCGACTCACCAAAAGACAGGATACCAGGTGGCATCGCTTAGAAGGGTGTCCTGAAGATGGGCTGGGGTCCCCCCAATAGTGAGGCTGAGGCACGTCTCTCAGGAGCTCCCCTCTACTCAGGGTGAGGCTCCCTGGCAACCATCACAGGAGGCCAATTTAGGCGTGAGGGCCTGGAGAAATCAGATCTCCCTGGGGCCTCCAAATGTTGTACCCGAAGAAAATAAAATCATACAAGTCAATCACCTAAAGCCAAAAGAAGCCTTTATTTTGGCTGGCCAGCGACGATCGCCCTTATGCCTAAAATCGGGGTGCCGGGAAATCGTGCGTTCCTTCTTTTGATGCCAGTTTTTATAGGGCAAAGGAAGGGAGAATCTCCCAGGGGAACACCAACATTTTATTCTGTTTCATTGCTATAACAAGGTTTAGTGGCAACTTAAGTAGTTGTTTTCTGACTGGTTCTAGATTTTTCCCTTTCAGATTTATTGTGATGTGTTCAAATCTTTTTTCTTTTTTTTTTTCCAATTGGAGTTTTCAGAGTTTCTTAAGTTTGTGAATTGATTTCTTCTGTTCTAAAAAAATCCTCAGTCATCTCTTATAAATGTTTCTTCTTCCCTTCGCTCTATTTCCTCCTTCCTTCTCTAGGTCTGGAAGTGCAAGTAATGCTAGACATTTAGCCTGTGTGTCACATGTTTATTATTATAAATTAATATAAATATAAATATGTATAAAATTAATATCAATATTATATATTATATGTAAATTATATATACAAGGACTATACTCCTTTGTAAATTTTTTCCATTCTTAAACTTTCCATACTTTAGGTGGGTATTTTCTATTGATCAGTCTTGCAACTTCACTCATGTTGGTTTTATTCTGTATTCAAGTTTCTGTTAAATCTGTCTATTGAGTACAGTTTAAGAAATTGTGCTTTTCTGGTCTGCAATGTGCATTTGATTTTATTTCTGTAGAGTCCAACATTCTGTGGGAATTTCCTAACCATTTATTCTCTCTATCTTTTCATTCATTTTCCTGAGCATTTTTATCACTGTGTGTGATAACTCCAGTCCCCAGATCATCTGTGTACATGATTCTGTTATTTTTTCTTTGATCTTATAGTCTTATGTTTTGACATTCCCATCAATTTTTTATTGAATGTCAAAAGATATTATGTATAAAAGGCATAGAGTCTCTAGATGTTATCCTCCATGTAACAATGATTCCCCCTTTTCTATGTTAGGCAGATAAAGTAATGGTCTGATTACTCTGAGTAAATCAGGGCATGAAGTGAGTCAAGATTAGTTTGCAATTTTTAACAAAATTTGGAATACCTTTAGTTTTCTCTGATCATAGGTAAGAACCCCCAGGAATTTCTGTGGAGAGACTGAGCAGTGAAGTCTTCTCTGTTCTTCAGAGATTTTGTCATAGTTTTCTTCTCTTGCTTCAGGCAGCTTTAGAGCTGAGAAAAGTTCTGGACAGGAAGCCAAGTTGTTAGGTCTCCTGAAGACTCTGATTTTGCACTCCAGCCCCATAAGACGATCAAACAGTGTGAGTTCCTTCTTTCTGGCTGCAGCCCCCTGGCTGTGACAAGCCCAGATTCTCAGCCTCTAGCTGTGTCTGGAATCCACAAGTACCCACAGAGGACAAAGGAGCTGCAGAGTTCATGGCTAGATCCACGTTCCCTCCAGGGCTCTGGATTCCCTCTCCATGTCCTCTGGCCCTCACAGTGATGGTCTTATCTTTGTAGCATGGTGGGATGGCAGGTAATGCTGCTTTGCTTTTCAGGGGCATTTGATGTAGTTTTCTAGCCTCTTGCCTTGAATACCTTCCGCATACCTGGAGGGCAGCTGGAAGCCCTTGTGAGGCTCCTCTTGTCTCCACCCCTGCATGATCACAGGCTCTCCTGTTTTCCCTGCGCCCCCCCCCCCCACTCCTCAGCTTTGCCTGCCCAGGTTCTCAGCTCTCTTCTCACAGTGAACAGCTGCCCCAGGTGGAGAACAGGCACAACTCCTCCCTGCCTCGGAGAAGTTCTGCCTGTGGGATCTCAGTCTCTCTAGTCTGGGTTGTTTCTCTAGCTCTCTAATGCCTTTTAAAAACAGTGGGAATAAAATACTTTTCAATTTAGTTTTCCAGTTGTTCTAGATTGTGCTTTTGACCTGCCTCTGATCATCCAACCCCCTGATGAATTTTCAGCTAGATTATCTTGAACAGGTGGTAAGAAAAGAGGATTCTATATTCTGCTTTGGCTCGCCCATCTTTACCCCAAATTACATGCAAAATATTTGTGTTACAAATATTTGTGCCTTGTTTAAGAATGCCTTTCAAGAGCTGGTGGTCTAGTTCAGTGGTAGAGCACTTGCCTAGCATGTGTGAAGCCCTGGCTTCAATCCCCAGCATGGGAAAATGCTGCTTCCACCACCACCACCACCAATACAAGATAACCTCTTGCAGAGCACGCCCCCCAGTGTCCCTTTCCTCCCAGGAAGTCCTGTCTCCTGGTGGTGCATTCAGCTATGGATGAATGCACTGATGAGCTCAGAGCCCTTGTAACTGGATCATTTCCTAAAGCCCCGCCTCTGAACCTGGCTGCACTGGGGACCACGCTTCCTACACTTGAGCTCTTGTGGGGCATTAAATTTCTAAATTTGAAACACACATTATTATTCACTGTAATTCCCATACTGTAAAAAACTCACCAGAACTTATTTCTCATGACTCAAACCTAGTACCTTTTGACCAGCACTTCCCCCTCCCCACCCACCTCCAGCCCTCAGCATCTGTGTATGGGAGGTGGAGAGCCATTCTTCCTTGCTTCTCTGTGTCTCACCTCTTTAGTTTCCGCATATGTAAAAATGAGGTCACACAGCATTTGTCTTTCCCTACTTGGCCTATTTCACTTAAATTAATATCTTCTTGATTCATCTGTGCTGTTGCAAATAGCATGATATCTTTCTTTTAAAAAGCTAAGTAGCCTTCCATTGTGTGTATATATCCATTTTCTTTCTCTTTGTGTGGAGTGGGGGTAACTGGAATTGAACCCAGTGTTTCTCTAACATTGAGCAACATCTTCAGCCATTGTTATTTTAGTTTTTTGAGACAGGATCTCTCCAAGTTGCCCAGGCTGCCTCAAACTTGTGATCCTCCTGCCTCAGCTCTCTGAGTCACTGGGATTAGAGGAGTGTGCCACCATGCCCAGGGTTTGCTGCATTTTCTTTACATATTCATTCATTATGGATACTTAGGGTTGTTTCCATATCTTGACTATTGTGAATAATGCTTCAGTCGACGTGGAAATACAATTATCTCTTTGACAACCGATCTCAATGTCTTTGAATACATATATATATATACATATACATATATTTCTTTGAATATATATATTTTCTTTGAATACACATACACATATATGTCCAGTAGCAGGCTGGATGGATCATGGGGTAGTTCTATTTTTAATTTATTGTTGTCCTGTCACTATTTCCCATACTTCTTATGCTAATTCTTGTTTCCACCAACAGTATGTGGGGACTCCCTTTGGTACCAAGAATTGAACCCAGGGGCGCTTAACCACTGATCCACACTCCCAGATCTTTTTACATTTTATTTTGATACAGGGTGTCACTACGTTTGTTTGGGCCTCTCTAAATTGCTGAGGATGGCTTTGAACTTCAGTCCTCCTGTCTCAGCCTCCCAAGTCACTGGGATTACAGGTGTGCACCACCATGCCCTTTTCCCCACATCCTTAACGATACTTGTTATCATTTATCTTTTTGGTCATTCACAGGGAACAACAGTAAATGCAGTTGCGTTTAATCTGACAGGCTTATCCAAAAGCATGCATAGGTTTTCAGACGTGACCTGTCTCACCTGAGCTAATACCTACTTGGTCACGTCACTACTTTTCTCATCCATTCCAGGTTGGATTTGTGGTTACTTTGTTGTGGGATTTAACTGGATGTATTTATAGGAGCATGGACTTAAAATTTTTACTTCAAATGTTGTATTTGTCTGGTTTTGATAGCAGAATTAAAACCACCTCATGAAATGATTTGGAGCCATCTGAAAAATTTTAAAAAGTTTTAGAATGATTTATTCAATCCAGACATGCTGTTTACTGGGGTGTTGATGATTGTCCCTAAAACTGTGGAAAACTGTGTGGTGTGCAGAGAGGCCGAGGTCAGGTAGGTCTGGAAGTATTTTATACATTTTGTCTGTTATTTTTAATTTTATTTACTTGCTATGTTGATTCCTTTTTAAAAAATTTTTTTGGTTATAGATGGACACAATGCAATTATTTTATTCATTTCTTTTTATGTGGTGCTAAGGATCGAACCCAGTACCTCATGCATGCTAGTCGGGTTCTCACCACCACTTAGCCACAACCCCAGTCCTCCATATTGATTCTTGAGACAGTTCTGTTTATTTACATTTTCCTCAAAGGTAACATTTTCTGAAAGTTCGCAAGGGCAGATTTGGAACCAAATTATTAGCTCACCGTGATGGAAATATAAATGTGCCAGCCAATGGTCAATCCAGAGCCCGATGGAAGTGGTAGGCTTTATTAGAGATGGCGCTCCCAGGCAAGATTCCAGCCCTCCAGGGTGAAAGTGGGGGGTGGGAGAACCAGAGAAAATCACACGTGGCTTTGGCTGCTCAGGGTCTCTATACGGGACCAGGGGCTAGGGGTCCTGCCCAGGAAAGGTGGACCAAGGAGGACGTCAGGGTCAGCAGGTCTGCTTCTGATTGGTCACCTCTGGCATGCTGCCTGGACCTTTGTGCTCACACTGCGTTGTTAGGTACTTTTCTGCTTCCTCCCCTGTAGCCACCTAAGTCCAACTTGACATCCCAAACTTTTTGGTGATACAGGGCACCAGAGTCTGTCTGGCTACTTCCTGCATGTCAGGGGGCATCATGAGGAAAAAACAGTTCAGGTTTTGGGTCAGTGGGGAACCAGCTATAAGGATGTAGGAGCATTTAGTTTTATGTCACCCTGGCAAACTCACTCATGCGGCTCTGGGCAAACCTGAGAAGAGAGGGAGTTATCACTAGTAGGAGTCCTATTACAAATATAGGGGTGAGGATGGGGGTCAGCCAGTTGGCAAGAGTGGAGTTTAGCCATCCTGACCAGGGGTCACTTGATGGTTGTTGCTTAAGTTTCTCACTCAGATGTTGGAGAGTTTCAATGTTTTTCTCAATGAGTCCAGTATCGTTGATCCGTTGATGTAGTAGCAGCATTCTTCCTTTAGGAATAGACATGTTTCTCCTTTGTCCACTGTCAGAAGATCTAGCGCTCAGCCATTCTGTAAGGAAACTTGGGCAACAGATGTTATTTGTCTCTGTAGGAATGCCAGGGAGGCAGCCTATGCCTCTGTTGTCTCCTGGAGTTGCTGTTCTAGATTTTGGGTGGCAGTGACTACATAACCAAGTCCTCCTGCTCCCAACCTGGAGGCCACAAGTGAGGAGGCCAGAGAGAGCCCAACCACCACCGGTAGGAAAACAGCCCAATTCACCCTAGGAATGGGATTTGAACAAGCCAAATTAATTCAGCTTCACTATATAGTGTTAATTGAGGAACTATAGTGGAGGGCACACAGAATGCAAAGGACATAGTGGGATCTAATTTTTTTGTTAGAGTACCATTACACCAGGAAAAGAATCCTGGAGGAGCAAACGTGGGAGAAGAGACCTGTATGGTTTGGTTGCAAGGTACTGAGTTAGAGGAACTGTAACAGTATGCAAAATTCTCTGAGGAGATGTAGTAGAGGGGAGCTCCCTCCAAAGTTGAAGAGAGGTTCCTTTGAGGCTGTGAGGAAGTATTAAGGGGGGTACTCATGAGAACAGCTGTTAGTGGGGTCCGGTCCAAACCTGGGCAAAGAAAACAATCTGAGACGCTATTAACTCTGGAGAGATTGAGAAGTTGAAGACCTTGACGAATCAGAGTAAGCCATGAAAAATGATAAGCATTAGGCTGAGTAGCTGCGTTGATCTGGTGTTGGATCTCCTTTTCCTGCTCCTGGATGGTTAGGTGAACCTGAAGAACCACATGAATATAAGCTCTCCAGATTCTAAGTGAAGCCTCGGGACAACTGGCTTTTATCCCTGTTTAAACTTTACCGCCAACTCCTGAGGCCCATTTTGGAGTCCAGGGGTTTTTGATGTTGATTCTTATTGCATATCCCCAGCTGGGATCAGGGAAATGTCTTCTACAGCTATTGGAGGGGCACCTTCCGTATATGGTGGTGTCCCTTTTGCAGTATGACAGGTATTGGTCATATAGGAAGCAAACCACACATGCATAACAAGAAGAGACAGACATAGTTCTGAAATCCTTGAGATTGAGGGTGATTTCCCTCTCACACCCTGTGAGGGAACAGTCCTTTTCTGCTATGATGTTAGAGGAGGCTCCACCCAGCTGGTATGTTTCTTCGGCATAGAAATGCCACCTGTAGGTTGGGATAGAGGCTTGAGAGAGGTTAATGAGCAGTAGCAGTAATAAGGGGTTGGCGAGAAATTTTGAGTTTGGTGGGCCCCAGTGCAGTGGATGTCCAGGACTAGGCATCCCAGAAGGGCACTCTTTTAAATTGGGATACACGGTATCAAGGGGAATGACCCAGAAGCTTGGCCGCTGTTGGGGTGGTAAGTATAACTGTGTGGGGTCCAGTCCAACGAGGTTGTAGCGACTGAGGATGTAATTCTCAAAGTAAAACTGTGTCACCTGGTTGAAGAGGAGCAATGGCCGATTCGGTTTGCAGTCCAGCTGGAGATGAGGATGTGGATGGTGCTGGAAGGTAGTGGTCTGCGTGTTCCCTTAGAAGTTTGTGGAAAAGTGTGAGGTAAGGTAGATAAGATGCTAGGGGAGGAGGGGTGATGGGGAGGTTTTGGTTGATTTGGAAGGGGCACCCATAGAGTAGCTCAAAGGGGCTGAGGCCTAAGGGGGCTCTAGGGGCTTCCCGGATTCTGGTGAGGGCCAGTGAAAGAGATTGGGCCAAGAAAGTCTAAGTTCAATGGCAAGTTTACTGAGATGGTCTTTGAGAATGCCCTTAACCCTTTCCACTTTACCCAAGGATTGGGGTCAGTAGGGAATATGGAGTCTCCAGGTGATGTTGAGGCTTTTGGAGACCAGTTGAACAACCTGAGAGTTGAAGGCTGGACAGTTCTCTGACTGGATGGATGCAGGAAGTCCAAATCTGGAATAATCTGCTCAATGAGGATGGAGGCAACGATATCAGCAGTTTCCCTGGGGGTAGGGAAGGCTTCTATCCAGTCTGAAAAAGTATTAACCATGGATAGTAAGTAATGGAGCTTTATGTGTCAGGGCATATGGGTGAAGTCGATCTGCCAGTCTTTGCCTGACTGATGGCCTCTCATCTGATGTGTGGGGAGCTTGGGTTTGATGCCCCCTTGTGAGGACACTGTGGAGCAGACCAGGCAATTGGAATGGATCTGCTGGAGAATGGTTCTCATTCCTGGAAGGTAAAAGAGGGGTTGGAGAAACTGTAAAAGAGGCTTGGGGCCAATATGAAGGGAGTTATGAATGTCCATCAATAAGCTGTAAGCTTGCTGCTTGGGAAGAGCAATCTGGTCCCCAAGGAAGATCCAGGCATCATCTCTGAAATGGCCATTTTGGGCTATTAGGTCCTCCTGTTCCTGTGGAGAATATTTAGGTTCGATTGTTGTAGATAGGAATAAAATGGGGGCCATTGAGGACTTTGTTGTTCGTCCCCGTGCTAGAGTCTGCCTTGTTATTACCCATGGTTACAGGGTCTGAGGAATTTTGTGTCCTCAGCAAACTTAACATGGCAACTGAAGTGCCGCCAACAGTTTAGAGATTAGGGAGGCAATGACCACTGGTGGCCCCTTCCTGGTGAGAAATGCGCTTTCCTTCCAAATAGCTGAATGTGAGTGAGCAATCAAGAAGGCATATTTGGAATCAGTGTAGATGTTGACGCATTTACCTTTAGACAGAATTAGGGCCCTAGTCAGAGCAAAGAGTTCAGCTTTTTGAGAAGTGGTCCCTTATGGAAGGCAGCTGGCTTCCCGAATTGAGGCAGTGGTGACCACTGCATAAGCAGCTTTTCGGCGACCATCAGGACTCAGCACAGAACTGCCATCTACAAAAATGGTTAAGTCAGGTGAGGGGAGTGGGGGTACCTTGGGGCAATCAAACAGGTCTTCATGAGGTGAGCGCAGGGCTTCCAGCACCTGTGGACATGAATGGGTGACAGTTGAAGGGGGTGGGGAGAGTGAGAGAAGTGAAGCAGAGTTGAAAGAAGAAGAGGAACAAAGAGCAATGGTGGGATTTTCTATAAAGAGGAGATAAAATTCTTGGATCCACGATGGGCTCAGGAGTGGAAGGGATTTATGGCTTAGAAGGTCCTGCAGTCGATGAGTGGAGAATACAGTTATTGGTTGGTGTAGAGTGAGTTTTAGGGCTTCTTTAGTTAGCTCAGCTGCTGGGGCCAGTGCCCGGAGGCAAGGTAGCCATCCATGAACTGTAGAATCAAGTTGCTTGGAGAGATATGCCACCAGTCTATAGGAAGATCTGGTTGGTTGAGCAAGGAGGCCAATGGCAATACCCTGTTTTTCATCCGTGAAGAGGTGGAAGGGACGGTTAGGGTTAGGGAGAGAAAGAGTAGGGGATGATGTGAGAGCATCCCTGAGTTTGTAAAAAGAGTTAGATATCATCTTGAGGGAGGTAAGGGGCCCCTGAAGAGTCTCCTTTCCTGCCTGATATAAGGGTCTGGCAAGTAGTGCAAAGTTAGGGGCCCAATGCCTGAAGAAACCAGCCAAACCTAGGAAGGAGAGAATGTAATCTGCCGTTTCTGGTGGCTGTAAGTCATGGTGGGCTTGGCTTCTGTCTGTCTTAAGACTCTTAGAGGTAGGAGTGAGGAGTATGCCCAAATATGTGACTGAAGAGGTAGTGAGTTGGGCCTTAGCTGGGGAGACCCGATAGCCTCGAGACCCAAGGAAGGTAAGGAGCTGGACAGTGTGAGTCTGGGAGGCCTTGAAGGACAGGCTACATAGGAGGAGATCATCCACATATTGTAGGAGTGTGCTGTCTCCTAAGTCACAAGTAGCTAAATCTTGGGCTACGGCTTGCCCAAAGAAGTGGGGGCTGTCCCGGAAGCCTTGGGGTAATACCGTCCATGTCAGCTGCTGAGACCTAAAGGATGAAGGATCCTCCCATGTGAAGGCAAAGAGATAATAGGAATCAGGGTGAAGAGGAACTGTGAAGAACGCATCTTTGAGATCCAGTACTGTGAAGTGAGTGGTTGAAGGGGGGATGTGGGAGAAAAGAGTGTAAGGGTTTGGAACCACTGGATGGATGGCAATAACTGCTTCATTAATTAGGCGGCGGTCCTGGACTAAACAATGAGCTCCTGAGGGTTTATGTACTGGCAAAATGGGCGTGTTACAGGGGGAGTGAATGGGGATGAGGAGTCCCTGAGTAAGTAACTGATCTATGATGGGTTTAAGTCCTTCCTGGTGGGTACAGGAAATAGGGAACTGAGGATGTGAAGGAAACTTAGTGTGAGGTTTCATTTGGATAAGGATTGGCTATTGGTGGGAGGTTATGAATGGCTTGGAGGTGTCCCAGACTTGGGGGTTAACCAGGTCTGGGGGTAACAGTAGGGTAGGTGGTGTGGAAGCACTAGAGAATGTAAGAAACAGAGGTAGAAGAAGGTGAGTACTAGTACTATGCCTGGGAAGAAGTTGTAGGGTGGCTCCCAGAATTTGGAGAACATCTCTGCCTAGGAGGGGGACTGGACAGGAGGGAATAACCAGGAAAGAGTGTGTGAAAGGATGTCCTTCCAGGGCATAGGCTAGCTTAGGTGTTCTGTTTGGGAAGGAGGGTTTTCCATCAATCCCCATAATCGAAACCTGGGAAGGAAATAAAGGCCCAGAGTGGGCAGGCAAAACAGAGTAGGTAGCCCCCGTATCGACAAGGAAAGTTATGGATTTACCCACTACGTGTAGCATGACCCTAGGCTTGGCAAGCGTGGTTGGCGTCCTCGAGTCCAGGGTTCCTCAGTCTTCTGCAAATCCCAACAGTTCAGGGGAAGGGACTACCTGTGGTCATGCCCCAGCGTAGAGGCACTAGAGAATGGCCAGCCATAGGGCAATCATTCTTACAGTGTGTGCTTGTTTGCAGGTGGGACACAGCCTGGTGGGAAGCCATGGGTTTGGGCACTGATGAGCCCAGTGACCTTTGCATCTGCACTTGAAGCAGGCCCCAGGCAGAGAGGACAGCTGATCCCCCTTTGAAGTTCTTGCTGGAGCAATAGGCCATAGGGCACCCACGATAGCTTGGGTTTGGAGGGTCATGATTTTCTGTAAATGAGCCAGCTTGCCTAATTCAGCCAGTTCCTCTAGGGCATTATAGACTTTAAAGGTCATTTTTACCAAATCTTGGATAGGGGTCTAAGGGCCCTCCTCAGCTCATTTGAGCTTTTTCCTTGTATCAGGCCGATTGGGAAATGAAATGGGTAGCTAGCACTGTGGCCCCAGAGGGAGATTCAGGGTTCAGCTCGTATATTTAGTAAGGGCCTCTGTAAGGTGGTTAAGGAATAAAGCTGAATTTTCATCTGG
>JAJEJO010054023.1:0-21960 GCA_020662805.1 Glaucomys volans
GTACCAAAAGAGCCCAATGACAACATGGCAGAAGCATTGTCAGAAAGGGAGTTGTACATAATTAAAATGATCTGAGAAGTGAATGATGAGACAAGAGAGCAAATGCAGGCAATGGTAAAACAGGAATTGCAGGAAGCAAATGATCATTTCAAAAACGAGATAGAGATTCTGAAAAAAACCAAACAAAGCCTTTAAATGAAGGACATAATAAACCAAATTAAAAACTCAATAGAAAGCTTAACCAACAGGCTATATTGCTTGGAAGACACAACCTCAGACAATGAAGACAAAATATTTAATCTTGAAAAAAACTCAGCTAAACAGAGAAGATGGTTAGGAATCATGAACAGAACCCCCAAGAATTATGGGACATCGTGAAAAGACCAAATTTAAGAGTTATTGGGATTGAGGAAGGCACAGAGATACAAACCAAAGGAATAAATAAACTGTTCAATGAAATAATATCACAAAATTTCCCAAATCTGATTAATGAAATGGAAAATCAAATTCAAGCGGCTTATAGGAAGCCGGGCATGGTGGCACATGCCTGTAATCCAAGCGACTTGGGAGGCTGAGTCAGGAGGATTGCAATTTCAAAGCCAGACTCAGCAACTTAGCAAGGCACCAAGCAAATCAGCGAGACCCTGTCTCTAAATAAAATACAAAATAGAGCTGGGGATGTGGCTCAGTGGCTGAATGTCCCTGAGTTCAATCCCTGGTTCAAAAAAAAAAAAAAAAAGAAAAAGAAAAGGCTCATAGGACACCAAATACACAAAATCACAACAGATCCATACCCAGGCACATTATAATGAAAATACGTAACATACAAAACAAAGATACAATTTTAAAGTCTGCAAGAGAAAAAAATCAGAATACCTATAGGGGGACACCAATAAGAATACCAGCAGACTTCTCAGCCCAGACCTTAAAAGCAGGAAGGGCCTGGAACAACATATTCCAAGTATTGAAAGAAAATGGAGGCCAAACAAGAATCTTATACCCAGCAAATCTTACCTTCAGATTTGAAGATGAAATAAAATCCTTACATGCTAAGCACAAGCTAAAAGAATTCACAAATAGAAAGCCTGGCCTACAGAAAATCCTCAGCAAAATATTCCAAGAGAAAGAAATGGGAAACAACAATATAAGTCAGCAAAGGGAGGAATTAACCTAAAAGAACAGACAATTAAAGGAAAAACCAAGTTAGATTAAAATCCAAAAATAACTCAAAATGCCTGGGAATACAAGTCATATCTCAATATGTTAATGGCCTAAGCTTTAGGCCATTAACATATTGTTAATTTTAATGGCCTAAACTCATCAATCAAATGTTAATGGCCTAAACTCATCAATCAAAGGACATAGACTGGCAGATTGGATTAAAAAGAAAGATCCAACAATATGCTGCCTTCAAGAGACTCATCTCATAGAGAAACATGTTCACAGACTAAAGGTAAAAGGTTGGGAAAAAAACATACCATGTACATGGACTTAGTGAAAAGCAGGGGTTTCCATCCTCATTTCAGATAAAGCAGGCTTCAAGTCAAAGTCAGTCAGATGGGATAAAGAAGGACATTTCATCCTGCTTAAGAGGAGCATAATCAGCAAGACATAACAATCATAAATATTTATGCCCCAAACAATGGCACACGTACGTCAATCAGATCCTTCTCAATTCCAGGAAACATATAGACCAAAACACAATAATACTGGGGGAATTTAACACTCCTCTCTCACCATTGTACAGATCTTCCAAGAAAAAATTGAACAAAGAAATTATACAACTCAAAAAAACAATTGCCAAATTAGACTTAAGAGACATACATAGAATATTCCATCCATCAATAAGCGAATACACTTTTTTCTCAGCAGGTCATGGATCCTTCTCTATAATAGACCATATGTAGTGCCACAAAACTACTCTTCGCAAATACGAAAAGATAGAGACACTACCTTGTATTCTATCAGATTATAATGGAATGAAATTAGAAATCAATGACAAAACAGAACGACTCCAATACCTGGAGATTAAATAACATGCTATTGAATGTTGAAGGGATAAGAGAAGACATTAGGGAGGAAGTAAAAAATTTCTTATAGGTCAAAGGGAACAAAGGTACAACATATCAAAATCTCTGGGATTCTCTGAAGGCAGTGTTAAGAGGAAAATTCATTGCATGGAGAGCATTCAATAAAAGAATGAAAAGTCAACAAATAAATGACCTCACATTACAGCTCAAAGCCCTAGAAAAAGAGGAACAGATCACCACCAAAAGTAGTAGAAGACAGGAAATAATTAAAATCAGAGCTGAAATCAATGAAATTGAAACAAAAGAAACAATTCAAAAAATGGAAAAAGTTGGTTCTTAGAAAATATAAGCAAAATTGATAAACCCTTAGCCAGTCTAATGATGAGAAAGAGAGAGAAAACTCAAATTACTAAAATTCGTGATGGAAATGGAACTATTAAAACAGACACTATTGAAATACAAAACATAATTAGAAGCTATTTTGAAAATCTATACTCCAAAAAATTAGAAAATCTTGAAGTCATCAACAGGTTCATAAAGGCATATGAGCCATCCAGACTAAATCTGGAGGACATGCACAACTTAAATAGATCAATTTCAAGCAATGAAATAAAAGAATTCATCAAAACCCTACCTACAATGAAAACTCCATGACCAGATGGATTCACAGCCGAGTTCTATAAGCCCTTCAAAGAAGAGCTCATTCCAGTACTCCAAACTATTCCATGAAATAGAGGAGAAGGGAACACTTCCAAACTCATTCTACGAAGCTAATATCACCCTGATACCAAAACCAGACAAAGACACATCAAGAAAAGAAAATTTCACACCAATATCCCTAATGAACGTAGATGCAAAAATTCTTAACAAAATTTTAGCAAATTGCATACAAAAGCATACTAAAATATAGTGCACAATGGTGAATTGGGTTTCATTCCAGGGATGCAAGGTTGGTTCAACATCCAAAAATCAATTGGAGAAAAATTGAAAGCATTCCCCCTGAAAACTGGAACAAAGCAGTTGCCCTCTTTCACCACTTCTATTTAACATTTTCCTTGAAACACTAGCCAGAACAATTAGACAGAGCAAATAAATTAAAGGGATACGAATAGGAAAAGAAGAGCTCAAACTATCCCTTTTTCTAATCACATGATTCTATATTTAGAGGAGCTGAAACGTTCCACCAGAAAACTTCTGGAACTCATACATGAATTCATTAAAGTAGCAGGATATAAAATTAATGCTCATATATCTAATGCATTTTTATTTTTAAGTGATGAATCCTCTGAAAGAGAAATTAGGAAAACTACCCCTTTCACAATAGATTCTAAAAAAATAAAATACTTGGGAATTAATCTAACAAAAGAGGTAAAGACTTCTACAACATGAACTACAAAACACTAAGGCAAGAAATTACAGAAAATCTGAGAAGATGGAAAGATCTCCCATGTTCTTGGCAGAATTAATATTGTCAAAATGGCCATAAAACCAAAAGCACTAAGCAAATTAAATGCAATTCCAATTAAAATTCCATTGATGGACCTCATAGAAATTGAGCAAGTAATCATGAAATTCATTTGGAGGAATAAGAGACCCAGAATAGCTAAAGCAATTCTTAGCAAGAAAAGCAAAGCAGGTGGTATCACAATATCAGATTTTCAACTGTACTACAGAGAAACAGTAACAAAAATGGCATGGTATTGGCACCAAAATAGTCAGGTAGATCAATGGTACAGAATAGAGGACACAGAGGCAAACCCACAGAAATACAGTTTTCTCATACTTGACAAAGGAGCCAAAAACATACAATGGAGAAAAGATAGTCTCTTCAACAAATGGTGCTGGGAAAACTGGAAATCCGTATACAGCAAAATGAAACTAAACCCATATCTCTCACCCTGCACAAAACTCAACTCAAAATGGATCATGGACCTAGGAATTAGACCTATTAGGTGCAGAGACCCTGCACCTAATAGAAGAAAAAGTAGGTTTAAATCTTCACCATGTGGGTGTAGGACCAGATTTCCTAAACATGACTCCCAAAGCTCAAGAAATACAAGCAGGAATAAATAATTGGGATAGGTTCAAACTAAAAAGCTTTTTCTCAGCAAAGGAAACAATCAGCAATGTGAAGAGAGATCCTATAGAGTGGAAGAAAATCTTCACCATACAAACTTCAGATACAGCACTCCTTTCCAGAATCTATAAAGAACTCAAAAAACTTTACCCCCAAAATACAAATACCCCCAATCAATAAATAGACTAAGGAAATGGGCAGATGCTTTACAGAAGAAGACCTACAAGCAATCAATAGATATATGAAAAAATGTCCATCATCCCTAGTAATAAGAGAAATGCAAATCAAAACTACCCTAAGATATTATCTCACCCCAATTAGAATGTCTATTATCAAGAATACAAGCAACAGTAGGTGTTGGTGAGGATGTGGGGAAAAAGGTACATTCATACATTGCTGGTGGGGTTGCAAATTAATGCAATCACTCTGGAAAGCATTATGGGGATTCCTCAGTAAAGGTGGAATGAATCCCCCACTTGACCCAGCTATCCCATTCCTTGGCCTATACCAAAAAGACTTAAAATCAGCATACTACAGTGATGCAGCCACATCAATATTCATAGCTGCTCAATTTACAATAGCTAGATTGTGGAACCAAACTAGATGCTCTCCAATAGATGAATGGATAAAGAAACTGTGGTGTATATACACAATGGAATATTACTCAACCATAAAGAACAATAAAATTATGGCATTTGCAGGTAAATGGATGGAGTTGGAGATGGTTACACTGAGTGAGATTAGCTAATCCCAAAAAAAAGGCCAAATGATCTCTCTGAAATGTGGATGATGATACATAATGTGAGGTGGGAGGTAGGCAAGAACGGAGGAAGGATTAATTGCATAGGGAACAAAGGGGGGTGGGTTCAGGGAAGGGGGTAAGAATAATAATAGAATGAGATAAACATTACTACCTTATGTACATGTATGATTACACAAATGGTGTGACTCTATTTTATGTGCAACCAGAGAAATAACAGCTGTAATCCACTTGTGTGCAATGAATAAAAATAAAAAAAAAAACTTTAAAAAAAAATTCTGAATACAAACTTAAAAGTAAGTCATATTTTGCCCCTTGCACACCCAAGTTGAGTTCATTAATACCAGAGCAGTGAAAATGTTACACATCACCAATGTGATTTTTTTCACTATACCTCAATCACTGCTAACACTTTTTTCCATTGGCGTGTTAGTGAGTTAGAAAGAACTGAAAGGAAAGTGACTAAGGTTTACCTTTCCCTTCACATTCTCAGCTGGAGAGGTGGGATAACACAGTGAAGTACCATGAGTCAAAGGATATAGGAGGGATTCTTGGTCTTAGGGAAGAATTCACTGCCTTCTGCACTTGAATGTAATTATAATTGGAACCCAAAGAGTGGCCTCCCTGGACTTCAGTGCCCTACCTCTGCATACTTATATGTAGATGGGTCTCACTCACTCACCTTGTACCCAACTCTCTCTCAACCCACATATTTCATTACTCCCCTGGACTTCTGTGCTTTTGGGAATTAAAACCCCTCAATGTGTATGAGGTGGCCATATGCAGTGTACAGGCAAGTTACATAGTGCTGTGTTCATATGTGTGGTCCATATTCTTTTTGAAATTCAACTAAAACAATTAAATACTAAGATACAATTATTAAAAATTTATTATAGCCAGAGAAGAGTATTCTAGTAAGGACAGGGCTGCTTTGAGCAGGAATACGGACTGTGTTGGAGGGACACCCATGCAGCAAGTCCTTCTATTGACTGCCTACCTCCTCCTCCTCCTTTTGTCTCTCCATATCTCTGTCTCTTTCTATATCTCTCTCACTCTTTCTCTTTCTCACTCTCTCTCCCTTGCTCTCTCCATTCCTCTTTCCCATCCCTTTCTTTCTTCCAGAGTAGTAAGTAGACTTTCTTTACTCTTAAAAATGTTATAACTGTGCCTTACAGTAGTGTAAACTATAAGCACAGAATTGTACTAAAATAAAATTTGTTTATTCTCTGAATAACTCAGAGAATAAACACCTCTGAGTTCAGAGGCACCTCACTTCATCCTAACCCCATTCCTTGCCAACAAACATGTTACTTTCTATGTGTGTGTGTGTGTATTTATTGGTGCCAGGAATTTAACCCAGATGCACTTAACCACTGAATCACAACCCCAACCCTTTTTTGTGTTTTATTTAGAGACAAAGTCTCATGGAGTTGATTAAGGCCTTGCTAAGATGCTGAGGTTGGCTTTGAACTCACTGTTGTCCTGCCTCTACTTCCCTGGCCACTGGGATGTTTCCCTGAATTTGACTATTATGCATACCTCAGGTAAGTATTATCATACAGCATTTGTCCTTCACTTAGCATGATTCTAGACTTCTTAATATTGTCACAAATGCCAGGATTCAATTCTTTTTACAGGTCTAAATGATACACTCCTTTAATTATTCATCTGTAGTGGACAATGTGTTTCTATACCTTGGCTCTTGTATAGGATGCTGTTATGAGCATGTAAGTGGTGATATCTCCTACAGATATTGATTTCAGTTCATTAGGATATGTACCCAGAAGAGGGGTGGTGATAACATCTAGTTGTTCTGCTTTTCATTTTTGGTGCAAATTCCATGCTGGTTTCCATAATTGTAGTGCCATTTTACATTTCCCCAATAACACGAGCACGACAGTTTCTCCATATCTACTGAAGCCATTTTGTTTTCTCTTTTGTTGATTATTGGCTTTCTAACAAGTGTATGGCAATTGATCGTATTGATTTTCTTTTTAGTGATTCTTATTGACAAATTAACAGATGTATATATTCAGGGGTAGGAGCCATTTACTTTTCAAATGCAGTGTAAAATTATTGATTTGAATTAATTGGAATGTTTATTGTGGTTTTGATTGTGCTTCTTTGATGATTAGTGATCAAGATCATCTGTTATTGCCTGTGGATCATTTGTATGTCTTCATTGGAGAAATATGTTTGGATTCTTTGCTGTACTGTTTTAGTTTTGATTTTGGTACTGGGGATTGAACACAGGGATGCTTAACTGCTGAGCCACATTCCCAGTAATTTTTATATTTTATTTTGAGAAAGGGTCTCTCTAGGTTGCTCAGGGCCTCACTAAGTTGCTGAGGCTGCCTCTGAAATTGTTATCCTCCTGCCTCAGCCTCCTGGGCCACTGGGATTCCAGGTGTGTGCCACTGTGCTTATGGTGATTGTGAAGATGAACTGAAGGAGCAGTGAGAAGAGGCAGAAGATTCCCAGCTGGAGCAAGTGTGACAGATACCATTGCCCTGTGTACATGCATGAATGCACAGATGGTGTGACTCTACTTTGTGTACAACCAGTGAAACAATAGCTGTACTCCATTTGTGTTCAATGAATCAATAAGTAAATAAAAAAATAAATAAATAAATAAAAAGAAGGATGGAGAGGTCCACCTCCTAGGTTCTATGCACAGGGAGCAGAACCAGCTGGACATCAAGCTTGCATTCATCCACTCTGAGGGAGATGGGAAGAATCCACAGAGATGTCTGTGAATTTGGAACTTCAGTGTGATGAATAAAGTTGGCTGTTTTGTGGTAGAGTAGAATGGAAGCTTTAGGAATTCAAGTGCTGATAGGCTGTGGCTTTTTAGGCTGACCCACAGCAACTCTACTTATGGACAATTCACCATGGAGGCTTGCAGCAGCTGTAAGTGTCTGTAACAAGATAATCATAGTAGAATAAACATGATACCATCACTGTGACCTCTGACAATCACATAATATTGTCAATGTGGCCCCTTTGTTGAAACAATATTCTAATTGTAGCTTCTGACACTCACATAATACCCTCACTCTGGCCTCAGACACTCATATAATATCCTTTTTGTGACCTGTTGTACTCACATAAAGCTTAACTCCTACCTGTGTAACTCACATAACACCCTCACTATGGTCTCTGAGGCTCACCTAATATTATCATTGAGGTATCTTACATTCATATAGTATCCTTACTGTGACATCTAACACTCACATAATACCTTCATTGTTACCTCTGATGTTCACACAGTATGTTAACTATGACCTTTGACCTTCACATAATATCTTCACTCTGGCCTCAGACATGCACATCATATCACCAATATGGTCTCTGATATTGACAAAATATCCTCAGCCCAATTAGAATGTCTATTATCAAGAATACAAGCAACAGGTGTTGGCGTGGATGTGGGGAAACAGGTACATTTCTACATTGCTGGTGGGGTTGCAAATTAGTGCAGCCACTCTGGAAAGAGGAGTAGAGATTGCTTAGAAAACTCGGAATGGATACACCATTTGACACAGCTATCCCATTCCTTGGCCTATACCCAATGGACTTAAAATCAACATACTACAGTGATGCAGCCACATCAATGTTGATAGCTGCTCAATTCACAATAGCTAGATTGTGGAACCAATCTAGATACCCTTCAATCAATGAATGGATAAAGAAACTGTGGTATATATTCACAATGGAATATTACTCAGCCATAAAGAAGAATCAAGCTATGGCATTTGCAGGTAAATGAATGAAGTTGGAGAATGTCCTGCTAAGTGAGATTAGGCAATCCTAAAAAACCAAAGACCAAATGATCTCTCTGATAAGTCAATGATGCTACATAATGCAGGGTGGGAGGGAGGCAGGAATGAAGGAAGGTTGGATTGCAAATAGGAAAAAGATGGGTGGGATTGGGTTGGGGGGTACCCTATGTAAATGTATAATTACACAAATTGTGTATCTCTACTTCATGTATAACCAGAGAAACAACAGCTGTACTCCATTTGTGTACAATGAATCAAATTTTAAAAATTAAAAAATTATAACAATTTCCCTTTGTAGTTATTCTCCTCAAATCTTTATATTGATGCCTGTCAGAAAAGCATATCACAGGGACTCCAGGTTTCACTCTCTTACTTAGGAACCCCAAGTTGCTCAGCTGTGCAGGGGCTGAAGATCCCTAGGGAGAAGGCCTGCTCCTGAGAACCAGGAAATGGAACTGTTGACATTCAGGGATGTGGCCATTGATCTCACTGAAGAGGAGTGGGAATGCCTTCAGCCTGCTCAAAAAAGTTATGTAGAGATGTGATGTTAGAGAATTACAGAAACTTGGTCTTCCTGGCCATGACATCTCATAATACTCAAGAATTTCCATCTGACCAGGCCATAAGACATGTATTTCAAAAAGTGAAAAATGGAAAATATGGAAATTGGGACCTTGACTGGACAATATGGAAAACTGTGAGAGTGAACATCAGAAATTATATTATCAAAAATCAGGCTTCTTTCACTACCATAGAATTCATATTGGAGAGAAGCCCTACAAATGTATAGAATGTGGCAAAACTTTTAATGCAAAATCACACATTATTTGCCACCAGAGGATTCATACTGGAGAAAAGCCCTACAAATGTGAGAAATGTGGCAAAGCTTTTCATGCAGAATCATACCTTACTGAACACCAGGGGATTCATAGTGGAGAGAAGTCCTACAAATGTAAAGAATGTGGCAAAGCTTTTAATGCAAAAGCAGTCCTTATTTGCCATCAGAAAATTCACACTGGAGAGAAGCCCTAAAAATGTAAAGAATGTGGCAAAGATTTTTATTAAAGTTCAAAACTTACTCGACACCAGAGTATTCATCCTGGAGAGAAGCCCTACAAAATTAGGGAATGTGGCAAAAATTTTTATCAAAAATCACACCTTTCTCAACACCAGAATATTCATATGAGAGATAAGCCCTACTAGTGTGAAGAATGTGGCAAAGCTTTTTGTGAAAAATCACACCTTACTTGTCTTCAGAGAATACACAGTGGAGAGTAGACCTACAAATATAAAGAATGTGGCAAAGATTTTTTTTATCTATAATCATGGCTTAATGATAGTAGACTGAAACAACATGAATACCTCATGTACATGTATGACTGCATCACTGATGTGATCCTGCAATAAGTATAATCAGAAAAATGAGAGATTACACTCCACTCATGTATAATTGATCAATGCTTTCTCATGTACAACCAATTAGAACAAATAAATTTTTTAAAAAACTGTAAAAAAAAGAAAAGCATATCAAAAATTAAATTAGTTGTAATAGGTTTATTTATAGTGTTTCAGATAGTTTATGTACTCTAAATATATATATATATATTATTAAAACCTTGAATTGATAAAAAAAATCCTCAGTGAGGACCCTGTCACACATATAATATCTTGACCTGGCCCCTAACACTCTTCATATCTTCACTATGCATCTGATACATAATACTCTCACTTTGTCCACTGACACTCACTCTTACTGCACCTCTGAAACTCATATAACACCCCCTGTGACTTCTGGCACTTAATATCATCACTGTGATTTATGACAGTCAAAATGTACCCCCACTCTGAACTCTGATGCTCACATACCATTTGTGTGACCTCTAACATTCACAAATACCCTCACTGTGGCCTGTGATACAGAACACCCCAAACGTTTCCTCTTTAATTCAAATAATACCCCCATGATGTCACCTGACATGTAATATCCTGACTGGCATCTGGCACTCACATGATAACCCCAAGGTGACCTCCCATATTTTCTCAATATTTTAAATGTGCCCTCTGACCTTCACATAACATCCTCGCAGTGGCCTCTGACATACACATAATATTCTCAGTATGACCCCTGACACTGACCAAATATGATGAGCTCTCTGTCACTTACATAATGCCTCACTGCAACCCCTGTCAGTCACATAATATCTTCAGTATTGCTTTTGACATTCAAATGATATGCTTGCTTGACCTCTGACACCCGTATAATATCTTCACTGTGGCCCTTGAAACTCACATAGTAGCCTCACTGTGAACTCTTAAACTCACCTCATATCTGCACTTTGATGTCTGACACTAACTAAATATCCTCCAGGTGGCCTATACCCTCGTATGCTACCCTCAGAGTTACCTCTGGTATTCACATAATACCATCAGTGTATCCTCTCACATTCCCATAATGTCCTCACTGTTGCCCCTGAAATTCACATAATATCACTTGACCTCTAACACTCACAAAATACACCTACTGTGGCTCCAGCTTTGAAACAATATCCCCACTGTGCCTATGAACATTGACAAATATCCTGTGGCCCCTGACTGTCAAATAATACCCTAACTGTGTCCTCTGACACATAATATCTTTCCTTGGCCTTTGACTGAAATAATAACCTCACTTGACCTCTGACACTTACATCATATACTCACTGTGACCTCTGACATTCATATAATATCCTCAATGTTGCCGGGTGTGGTGATACATGCCTGTAATCCCAGCACTTGGGAGGCTGAGGCAGGAGGATCGCGAGTTCAAAGCCAGCCTCAGCAAAAGTGAGGCCCAAAGCAACTCAGTGAGACCCTGTCTCTAAATAAAATACAAAATAGGGCTGGGGATGTGACTCAGTGGTGGAGTGCCCCTGGGTTCAATTCCCAGTACCAAAAAAAAAAATATCCTCAATGTGGCTGCTGACATTCACATAATAACATCACTGTGAACTTTGGAACTCACATAGTACCACTAATGTGACCACTAGCCATCAAATAATGTCCTGACTGACCTCTGACAGTCACATGATACCCCGACTGTGGTCTCTGACACTGACATAATACCCTAACTGGGGCCTCTTACATTCACAAATTGCCATCCTGTGGCCTCAAACACTCACATAATATCCATGCTGTGACCTCTGATCCTCACATGACATCCTAGTCTGGCCTCTAGCATTCTCATTGTGGCCTCTGACATTTACAAAATATTCTCATTGTGCCTACTGACACTCAAATAATACCCTCCCTGATGCTTCTCAAAATCACACACTGAGCTCACTGTGACCTCTGACACTCACATAATATCCTCACCATGGCCTCGGTCATTCACTAAATATCTTCACTTGGCCTCTGGCACTGATATAATACCCACTTGGTGATATCAGACATTCATAATACCCTCACTGTGGCCAATCACATAATAGTCTCAGTAGGGCCACTTACACTCACATATTACCCTCAATATGACCTCTAACACTCATATAAAACCTGTGTCCTCTGACACTGATATCATCCTAACTTGCTGTTGACGTGAGTAGAAGTGCTCTGAAGTGTTCAGTGAGGGTTTGCTAAGGGGTAGAGTGAGGACACATGGAATTGTGTAGGGAATGCTCTTGAAGTGTGTAGTGAGGGTATTTTGAGATGTGTAAGAAGGACACCCTGAGGTGTTTAGGGGGTCTCCATGAGTTTTGTAGGGAAGAGCCTCTGAGTGGTGTGGGGAGAGCTTTATGACATTTGTAGGAGAGTTCAGTGTGGTGTGAGAGGGCTCCTTGATGTGTGGGGAGGCCCCCTGAGGTTACTAGGGATGCTCACTAAGGTGCATATGGAGCATGCTCTGAGTTGTGTAGAAATGGATCTTTGAGTTTTGTGCAGAGGGCCTAATGACGTGAGTAGTGAGAGTTCTGAGATGTGTAGGGAGGGCTCTCTGAGGTGTGAAGGAAGGCCCTCTGAAGTCTGTAGGAGGTTTCTATGAGGTGTGAAGGAGGGCTCCTGGATCTGAGTGGGAGTGGTCCCTTACATGAAGAAAGTTGGCTATTTGAGGTATATAGGGGTGGCCTCTGTGGTGAGTAGAAAGGACTCTGAGGTGTGTAGGAAGGGCTCTCTGAGGTGAGTAGAAAGGCTATGTGAAGTGTTTACTGAGGACTTGCACATGAGTAGAGTGAGGACTCACCAAGGTATGAAGGGATGGCTCTCTGTGGTGTGTAGGAAGTGCTCTCTGAGGTTTGCAGAGAAGGCTGACTGAGGTACACAGGGAGAGAACTCTGATGTGTGTAGGAGGCCTTTATGGGGCACATCAGAGGGCTCCTTGATGTGAGGGGGGTGCTCCCTGAGGTGAGTAAGGAGGGCTATTTGAACTGTATAGGGAAGTGCTATGTGGTGAGTATAAAGGGCTCTCTGAGTTGTAGTGAGGGTTCTCGAGGTGAGAAGCGAACTTTGACATATTTAATGAGGGCATGCAAAGCAGCAGAGTGAGGACTCAGTTGTGTAGGGACATCTCTCTGAGGTTTGTAGGTACTACTCTTGTGGTGAGTATTGAGGGGTTTCTGAGATGTGTATAGATGGTGCTTTGTGGTTTCCTGGGAGGGGACTGTGAGCTGTGTAGGAGGGCTGTATGAGGCCTGTGAGAAGGTTTTTTGATGCATATGGGAGGGACCCCTAAGGTTATTAGGGAGGGCTCACTGAGGTATATGGAGGGCACTGTGAGGTGAGTAGAAAGTGCTTGATGAGTTGTGAATGGAGCAACTTTTGAGGTGAGAAGTGAGGGTTCGCTGAGAAGACTATGGAGGACCCACAGATGTTGAAGGGAGTGCTCTCTGAGATGTGGAGGGAAGACTCTCTGTGCTGTGCAGTTAGGACTGTCTGAGATGAGTAGGGAGGACAATCTGTGTTTTGAAGTGTAGGTTCTGGAAGTTGGGTAGGTTTAGGCTCTTAGGTGTAGAGAGTTTCTTTGAGTTGTGATTGAGGGATCTAGGGTGTGCAGGAGGGTGTCTTGTATTTAAAAATACTGTCTCATTTGTGTAGAAAGGGCCTTCAGAAGTGAGCAATCATAACTCTCTGAGATGTGTAGGGAGAGCACACTGAGGTGTGATGGGTCAGCTTTTTAGGAAAGTAGAAGAAATCATCAAAGCATTCAGGGAGAGTACTCACAGAAGTATCATGAGGGCTCTTTGAGATTTGTAGGTATGACCGTGGTTGGTGGGCAGGGAGCAATTTGTGGTGAGTCATGAGGGTTATCATAGAAGAGTCTCTAGAGTTTTCTGAGGTGTGTAGAAGGGCGTTCTGAGGTTTGTATGGAAGGCTCACTAAGAAGTGAGGGGCGAATTGTCTTGGTGAGTCCTCTGCTGTGCAGCGAGAACTCTCTGGGGTGTATAGGATGAGCAATCCAAGGTGAGTAGAAACACATACAGGCTGTATAGGGATGACTAATCTATTATGATTAGTGTGAGAACCCTGAGTAAGAACACACTCAGGTGTGAATGGAGTTTACTATTAGGTGTGCATGGGGCTCTCTGAAGTGTGAAGGGAGTGTTTTCTGAGGGGTGTAGATGGGGCTTCTCAGTGTGTGGAGAAAGTATCTCTAAGGTGTATATGGACCTTTCAATGTGTGGGAAAGGCATTTGATGTGAGTAGGGAGGGCTTTCTGTGATGTGTAGGGAGGTGACTTTGAGGTGTGTAGGAATGGCTGTTTGAGGTTTGAAGGAAGACACCTCTGTGGTGTGTAGTGAAGGATTCTGAGCTATGGAGGGAGGGACCTCTGAATTTTGTAGGTGGGGTTCATGAGGTTTTTAGAGAGCTCTGTTGCAGTGAGTGAGAATGCACCCTTATGTGAATAATGAGGGCTATTTGAGATGCATAGAGAAGGCCTCAGGTGAGTCCAATTGGGTCTTTGAGCTGAGTAGGGAATGTATGTGTAGGAGTACAGTGAGGACTATGGGTGTGTAAGGAGGATTGTAGAAGGTGTCTAGTAAGGGTCCTCTGAGGTGAGTAAAAATGGATCACCAAGGGTAAAGGGACTCCCTCCTAATCACATTAGGAGGGAGTAAAAGATTAGTGAAAAATGTGTGATGAAATCTCCAAGCTGCTCCCTGCACAGAGAGGGTGAAGTTTGGGGGACATGAGCCAAAGTCCTTATTTTCTGTCAGGTGAGGCATAGATATTTCAGGGTGTTCAGCATCACAGCAGTTCAGAAATTATGGTGGCAGGTGACAGGTGAGTGGACAAGGCTTACATAGGGCAAGGTTCATGGTAGGATACAATAAGAAGAGAGTAAACTTTACTTTTTTGTAAACAATTAATAACAAACAATTAGTATTTTAGCCAGTCTCTGAAAGGCAGGAAAAGCTTTTGTGTTCATGGTGCTTTGTGATAGTTAAATATTGACAAACCCACATAAGAACCCTCTCTTTACAGCCTCCAGCTCTGCTTACTTTAGGTAGGGCTGTCACAAGTGTATATCTTAAGTTACATTTAAAAAATGTTTTTTTTCCTTTTACATATCCATGTAGTACTGTTGTTTGCTCTACTCTTCTACCAGGTTTTTTTTCTTGTTTTTGTTTGTTTGTTTGTTTTGAAACTGCAATTTGCATTTATTTATTTATTTTTATTTACTTATTGATTCATTGAACACAAATGGAGTACAGCTATTGTTTCTCTGGTTGCACACAAAGTAGAGTCACACCATCTGTGCGTTCATACATGTACACAGGGCAATGATGTCTGTCTCATTCTGTTATTATTCTTACCAGGTTTTTAAGACCAAGTTTGTCAAAAACAACTTTGTTCCTATCTACTGCTAAGAGTCATCTGAAATTTATCACAGATCTCTTTTGGAAATATGTGTGGAGCCTCTTGGCTCCTTTATCTCTCCTCTACCAGTTGGTGCCATCTTTAAGGATGGGTCAGAGTCTTACTGATCATATGCAAATTCTCTTGGAACCCTCAGGGACATTTCTCTCTCCACTGACACTCCTCTTTGTAGAGAGAACACTGGTTAACTTCCTCTCCTCTGTGGTCATCTTAATCTCCCTAATTGGAAGTTTGGGTGGCTGACCTTAGAGTGCAAGGGCCAAGTATTGGCTGAATTTTCCTTTGTGCTTTTTCTTCCTGGACTTTAAACTCAAAATATTTTTTTAAACAGGCCAGTTTTACCACACTATAATTGGGAGCAATGGGTTTTAAGTATAGAGTTACCCCTTCCCTTTATTGTGGGTCAGTATCAGTACTGGAATTTAGCCTTATATTCTACCATTCCTATAGGTGATGAATAATTATCTTAGATTAGCTCAGTAGTTTCTATGAGGAGAATTACTTCTGAAAAACATTTTTAGGCAACAGTTATAAACTTTAAAGAAATTTACAAAATAAAATTAACAATAGCAAATACATATTCAGTTTGTGTAGTAGCTATAATCCAAGCCTGGGACATCTAGTACTGTGATGAATGGAAGACAGAGAGTAAATAAGGGTGGTAGAAAAGTCAGATGCAGACTTGGGATTTTTAATTCAATTCATTTAATAATGACTATCTCTTTAGCTGCCTCCACAAATCTCCATAATGTTAGAACATTTCCTCAATATCTGTACAAACATAATTTTTTGTATTTTAAGACTGTCTTTGAATAACCACTGTAGGTATCCATCTTACACACCTGTTACTATCATGAGCAGAATAAATACCCTAAGTGGCGATATGGGCAATTATCAAATATTAGTTTAAAAATTTTCTAATTGTTTTCTCCTCAGTCAGCTGGAATCAGGGCTGTGATTAAAGTCAAAGGTCAGATAGATTCAGAGTCATTCCCTTTAAGGTTTTCCTTAAAGAAGAAGAACTGATTCAAGCATGAAAGATGAACCTCCAAAAGTGGCCAGTATTCATCTTCATGGAGTAAGCAAATGTATTTCTCCAGTGCAGAGACCCAAGCATAAACTTGGTACAGAAAACATGATATTGATCTACTGAGTAAATATTTTCTATACAAGGCATAATTGTGCTTTCATCCATGTGTATGAAATAGTAAGTAAAAATTTTTAATCATTTTCAGTCACATATTAAAAATAACAAAGAAAATCATGAGTGCAAGGCTAAATAATTCCAGCCTCTTCAAGGGCAAGGCACTAGGCAACTCAGTGAGACCCTGTCTCTAAATAAAATACAAATTAGGGCTGGGGAGGTGGCTCAGTGTCCCAGTGAACCTGAGTTCAATTCCAAGTTCCAAAAAAAAAATTATTTTGAGACCAAAAATTTAATCCCATCATGGAGGTGATCTTATATCACATAGGTATTTTGCTCACAAAAGAAATATGTCAAGTTAGCCACTGCTTCTCTTTAACTCAAATTTATGAATTGGTTCTATTTAAAAGGTTACCATACACATTTGATTTCATTGTAATTAAATTATTTTCCTTTATTACCCCTCCTCCCTGTTCCATTCCCCCATCTATGTAACTTGGAAGACATATGTAATGATGTCATCTAATGCTAATACTGGTTTCTGGGCACCATTTTTTTTTTTCCGGATCCCATCCCTGCCCAGTTTTCCAGTATTCTGCTGTATACTTTGAACTGTTTATTAGAGTCTTTAGCATTTTTTTAATACAGTGCTATCAGTTTTCCAAAATATTATCACTATTTTTGAAGGGATTTGGTCATTGAATAACATGTTGAGGAAAGCATCTGTCATAGGATGACTGGGTGATTTTGAGAGGCCTCCCAATTCCTCCATAGGGACTTACATATTGTTCTTACCTGTTCTCCCTTTGCCCTTAAGCAAACTTCTACTCATCCTGAAATATCTAGTAGAATGTGAAGTATTTCCCAATACCTACACCCAGCCCATTGGACACTTTCTCTGGAAATTCAGAAGCTGAGCAGTGATAAAGGAAGAGCAGAAAAGTTTAGATTGGGGTCATGTAGCAGCAACATCCTATGTAGAGGTTATGGACTCTGAGATCACCTCATCATTCTCTGATTACTGAGGGATAGGCCCTCAAGACTGGGGTAGGAAGTTTATGTTCTTATGTTATTCTTTATTTCCTGCTTGTGAAAATGATCATTTTCTCTAACTTGTGAAGAGAACAAAATTTCTCTCTTTTTTTTTCTTATTCATCATTCTCTTCAAAATAATGGCAAATGTTGGACACACTTTTTGTAGAATGTGCTTTACATAGTGTCTGGTGGTATTTGTGTGTGTGTGTGTGTGTGTGTGTTCACACAACTAATTTGTGGTGGTTAAACGCTTTGGAAGGACTAGGACACAGATGAAGTGACTTCTTGTCACAGCATGATGGGGTTACCTAATGGTGACTGAAGTCTTTCCAGTGCTACAATTCATACATGGTCAAAGGAGTTATTGCCATGTTCACCTTTTGGGAAGTTATATCTTTTCCATTTTTCCTACATTATTCTTCATGATCCAGTCACTGAGTCTGCCCACTGTAACATGAGATGCATAGTAAGCTTCACTTGCAGGAGTAGATGCTGTCCACCTGCATTTTTTTTCAGATTTTCTATAAGAAAGATTTGTCTGTTCCCATCACTTATTACCTATGTAGTTATTTACTTTTTAAGACAATAGACATATATTCCTTCATTGCTTTCAGTTATTTCAGTATTAAAGCTATTTATTCTTGTGCTCATATTCTTCCAGCTTTGGCTCTTTGAATATCTTTTACCCTAGTTCCTATGTCATTTGTCAGACATTCATATTTAGAAAAGTTTCCTCTCTTCCTCTTTTTTATCCTCCTTTTCCTCCACCTCTTTTTACTGGTTCTCCCCTTTCTTTCAGGCTCAGTTTTTAATTACCTTACCAAATCCTCAAATCAGCCATTTCTCCAGGGAAATAAACTCTTTTTTACTGGTATTTATTAGGACCAGCTGTGTAATTTGTCAGTTCCAGACAAAATGAAAACAGAGTCCTTGTTCAAAAAACAATTTCATCAGTAACATCATGCAACAGAGTTCCATTTCTTTCTTTTGTGATCTCTTCACATGTCATGGTGTATTTTATTTTCCTTTATTGACCTTCTCCTTACAGAAATAAACACATTTTAAATTATTAATAAGACTTTTAACATTTTTAATTTTGCATCATCAATTCTAAATGGAAAATTACAAGAAGAAATATTTTTTATCCTGCAAACTCATGTTGAGTTCATTTATACCAGAGCAGTGAAAATGATACACAAAACCAATGCAGTAGTTTTCACTACAATTTGGTGATGATCACAATTTCTACCATTGATTTATTAATGAGTTGAAATGAAGTGAAAAGAACCTGACTGTAGATTGCCCTAATTTCCCTTTCCCTTTACATCCTCACCTGGGGAGGTGGCTAATACAGTGAAGTACCATGAGCAACAAAGGACAAGACAGGGGTCCTCGGTCCAGGTAAGCAATATGCTGCCTTCTTTCTGCATTTGAATCTAGTTCTCACTGGACCCCACAGTGCGGCTTTTCTGGGCTTCAGCTCCCTCTCTATGTGTGTTTATTTGTAGATAGGACTCACTCATCTTGTGCCCTAGACTCTACCAGCTCCCATATTTTGTTGGTCCACTGGATTTCTGTGCTGATGGAAATTAAAACTCTTTAATGCGCATGAGGTGGACAGATTCAGTATACATGTGGTTACATGTATGTGCTGTGTTGATGAATGTGGTCCATTTTCTTCTTGGAATTCACTTATGAACCCTAAGATAAAGATATGATCAATAAAAATTGATGATAGCAGTACCAGGGTATTCCAGCAGGGACAGGGCCACTTTGTGCAGGGATCCTGAATATGTAGGAGGAACACCATGTAGCTAGTCCTCCTCTGCTGTCCTTCCTTCCTCTTCTTCCTCCTCACCTCACTCTCTTATTAAACTCTCTTATAAAGTTTATGGAAACCTTCTGTTTCCATAATTTTTTTTTGTACTAGAGGTAGCACCTCGGGTCACTTAACAACTGAGCCATATCCCTAACCATTTTTTTTTTGTACTTTAGTAGAGACAGAATCTCACTGAGTTGCTTAGGAACTTGCTAAGTTATTGTGGCTGACCTCAAACTGATGATAATTTTGCCTCAGCTTTCCAAGCTGCTGGGGTGTTTCCATGAATTTGACACTTTTAAATAACTAATGTAAGAGGTATGATACAGCGATTGTCCTTCACTTAGCAAAATTTCAGTCTTCTTAATATTGTCTACAGTGCCAGGATTAGAATATTTCTCAGTAATATGTCCCTTTAATTATTCATCTGCTGTGAATATAAATTTTCTGTATTTCTTGGTTCTTATGCATGATGCTGTTATCAGTATGCAAGTGGTGATATTTCCTAGAAATTATGATTTCAATTCATGAGGATATATAAGCTGAAGAGGGATGGTGGTGACATATGTTCATTCTGCTTTTAATTTTTGGTGCAAATTCCATGCTGGTTTCCATAATTGCTCTACCATTTTACCAATAATATATGAGCATGACAGTTTCTCCAGTTTCTCCATATCTTCTGCAGCAGTTTCCCCCCCCCCTTTTTTTTTTTTTGAACCAGAGATTAAACTCAGGGACACTCGGTCACTGAGCCACATCCCCAGCCCTATTTTATTTAGAGACAGGGTCTCACTCAGTTGCTTAGGGCCTCGCTAAGTTGCTGAGGCTGGCTTTGAACTCACGATCCTCCTGCCTCAGCTTCCTAAATCGCTTGGATTACAAGCGTGCACCACCACCCCCGGCCTTTTTTCCCTTTTTTTAATAATCAGCATTCTAACAAGTGAGTGGTGATACTTCAAACTAGTTTTCTTTTTACTATTTTTCATTCACAATTTATAGCTGTCATGAATTGGTAGGAGGCATTTAATTTTCAAATATAATGTAATTTTAATGAAACAAATTGACTGATAACTATAGTCATTGTATTTTAATATGCATTTTCTTGATGATTAATTTAAAAAGAGCACCTGTGAACCATTTGTATGTATTCATTGGAGAAATGTCTCTTGGGATCATTTGCTGTTTTTGGTGTTGCTTATTTTTGGATCCATGTCTCGAACTCAGGTTGCTTAAACACTGAGCCACAGGGTTTATATTTTTATTTTAGGACAGGGTATCAACAGTTCACTTACAATCTCATTAAGTTGCTGACCATGGCCTTGAACGTGTAATCCTCCTGGCACAACCTCCAAGAGGGACTGGGATTACAGGAAAGTACTGTACCCAGCTCCTTTGCTGGTTTGTAATTAGGTTATTATTATAGAGCTCTAAGGATTATTCATGTATTTTGGACATTTTGATCTTCTCAGGTGATGTTCAAGAGATTTCTCCCATTCTGTCATTTAGGGAGAAGTCAAAAAGAAGGGAAGGGAGGAGACAGAAAGGAGGAAACGAATGAGAGGGAAGGAGATCTCCGACACAGGTCAGCATGTAATGATTCTTTATTCTCCATTGTTGTTTATCCTTTTTTTATCCTTTTATATCTTTTTATCATCCTCATATACTTTTACCATCCTTTTATATCCTTCTCCTCTGTTACATATGACTTTAGCCTTTTATACCCCTACAGACAAAGAAGGTAAAAAGACAACAGCAATGAATTCCCAGGCAAAGCAGACAAATCACCAACAGCAATGGCTAGGGCAAATGCAAAACAGCCAGATAACCACTCCTTGAACTGTTTTCTAATCTAGCCTAGACTCAAACATTTTGAGCTCTGTCCTTTCTCAGGGCCAGAGAAACGTTCTTGTTTGCAAGCAATGTTCTCTCTATCTGTCTCTAACCTCTTGGCAGAAAATCCTGTTTGAGGGCAAATCCCACCAAGGACTATAAAGTCCCTAGTTTGTAAGAGCACCTGTATTTAAAACTCCTGATTTCTCTGTTGGTAGAAAATCCTGTTTTCAGGCAGATTTTACCAAGGACTACAAGGTGTCTTATTTGCAAGCACACCTGTAGCTATTAAGTTTTGATTCCCTACACTGTCAGTTGAACCTTTTCTCTGTTCATGCTTTACTTTGCTCTGCAGAAGCCTTTGGTTTAATGAAATTTCATCTATTTATGATTTTGTCCCCTGTCTTTTTGGTGTCATAGTCAATAAAACACTCCTAAAGCAATGTTGTGAAAGTTTTCTTCTCATTTTCCTTTCTATATTTTTCTCACACACTTACTATTTTCTTTTTTTAGATTGAAACATAACTTCACCTGCTTATGGAACACAGCATAATATTTTGATACATGCAATAATGTGTAGTGAGCAAATCAGAGTGAAGATCATATTTGTCATCTTAGGAGGATGGGGAGTGATTGG